>OZ030395.1:35798761-36111498 GCA_964023965.1 Melinopterus prodromus
CCCCAACCAAGTGTTATAAACAGGGTTCAGTTGCAATTTGAAGAAACAGGTAATAATAAATACCAGCGCAAAACAAGAACTAAAACGGTGACCAAAGAGGGAAGAGGAGGTCCTACATTGTAGCCACCAAGGTTCCCAGACCTCAACAAACTAGATTTCTTTTTATAGGGATATGTGAAGGAGCTGGTATACCAATCCGCACCTACTACACCAGAAGACATGAAACTTCGTATAACCAATGATTTTGACAACCTTAGAGTAAATAAGAGGTACATGTACACACAATTTCTCAAGATCTTTTATACAGCGCGCTAATGCTTGCAGAAGAGAAAACTGGCGTCATTTTAAACGACTTCGAAATATTAATTAAAATAATAATTACTTGTGCAATTTTTATTAAGTGTTTATAGTTTGTTTCTGAATTTGCTTCAAATAGCTTACTAAGTAATCTTTTTTCTCTTAAATTATTTGTGAATATACTATTACTGATTTAAAACTAAGAGACAAACCAAAAAGAAAGAACAAGAAAGTAATGGCATATATAGATAAGATTACACATTTTTCTTTAAATTGTAAATATAACGAAAACTACTAAAATTCGACATATGACATATTTGACATAAATTAAAGGGAACTTGATGGGAAATTCAACTAGCACATAAAATACAGGTGTTCCATTTAAAAAACTCATAGAAAAGCGATTTGCATAACATCAAAATTTACTACGTTTTATGAACATCCTGTATAGAGAATCTAATATCTTTGGATACTATCATCTATCTACTAGCTTTGACTATTGTCTGACATACTTTAAATGCAAAATCTGCAAAAATGTCATTTTTACATAGTTTTAAAGAAGATCGTGTGCAACGGGCATATTTTGGAGAAATAATTGAATATCTCATGTACTATTAACGCTAAGAGTTAGCCTCCGTACGGTTGGATAAACAAATTTATTAGTATTCATATAATAATAAAATATACAGGGCGTTTAATTTAAAAAAAATGTACATACTTTACGTCACGTCTAAATGTGACACCCTGTATAAATGAAAATAATTTTACGTTATAGAAACTAGTGAGCCAAACAACTTTGGTCTTAAACATTTCATTCTTTCTATAACGATTTTGTAGCTATCGACCGCCGGGATACTAATAACTCACCCTGTACACACTGTGTAATAATAAGGATTTTGAAAATGTACAGCATTTTGCATATCGTAATTTTTATACCCCCCCGCCATTTACTGTGGTGAGGGGTATATTAAGTTTGTCACAAATGTCCGTCTGTCTGTCCATCTGTGACACAATAACTGCCGTAATTTTGAAGTTATTGATGTGAAATTTGGCATACAAGCTGAAGAATAATTTTCTTACTAGTTATTTTGCATACTCTTTTGAAGCGTTCATCTTTACAAAATAGAATTCCAGAACAACGGGAAAAGTGTAAAAATGGAAAATCTTCTAAGAATTCATAGTTTTCCTCTTCTAACTTTGTCAAGGGTTTCTCATTAGTCTCGTATAGTATTAGATATAGTATATATTATTGTAAAAAACATGAGTTTAATTGCTGAAACTGCCTCCATTCTCTTTGGGGCCCCATAGGCATGACAACTGTAAAGTTCAATTTGATATTCTTACTACAGTAACTTATGAATTACCTAATTAATTTATAGTTTATAAATGATTGATTTTCGTCCCCGACCTGCAGGAGCGCACATATAAAATTCACTATTCTTGACTCGGTAATAAATTAGTTAAATAAGTACGTAGGCTTTCACGGCCAGAATCATTTAGAAAATAAACTGCTTCCGGGTTATGCCGTGTGTCAAGATTTGTTAATGCTGACGTTTCGCGAACCATGTTGCTCGCTTCTTCAAAGCTAATTGAATACTGACGACCTACCAAGACAATCTCCCTTATATACCTAAGTTTACACCTCACTGCGCACATCTGGAGAACCGCTCCCATGTGCTTTTCCACCTGACCGCGTTAGGATCGATTTCCAGACCCTACTAATGTCAGTACCGTCCTCGCGATTGATATTGTCGGGATGTTTGTAGATTTCGATTGCTTCTCTAATAAGCCTTCGATGATAATTACCTACCCTTGCCAACATCTTCGCGTCATCGAAATTCATTGTGTGTCCCGACTCGTGGCAGTGTTGAGCAATAGCGGACTGTTGAATCTTGCGTAGCCGGGTGTCTCTACTGTGCTCCTTGACTCTACATTCGATACTTCGTCCTGTCTGTCCTACATAGCATGTTCCACACTCACATGTTATCTTGTATACTCCTTCGTTCTTCAGGAGTGGTGTGATATCCTTTGGATTAGGCAAAAGATCTTTTACCTTTGCTGGCGCTCTGTACCTTACCGTGATACCCGATTTCTTCAGTATTCTACCGATTCTTTCCGATACCCCACTTACGTATGGCAAACAAGCGAACCCCTTTGACTCTTGCCGCTCCTCTGAGACTTGCGGTTTTCTCTGTGTGACACCCCGTATGTCAGACTTGGTGTATCCATTCTGACGCAGAGCCCACTCCAAGTGTTTCCGTTCGTCGTCCAAGCTGCTGGCGTCGCACACCTTCTCGGCTCTGTTGAACAGAGTATTAATAACACTTCTTTTCTCTTGCGGATGGTGGTGCGATTTGACGTTCAAGTACCGATCGGTATGTGTCTTCTTACGGTAGACAGTATGTCCAAGTGTACCAGTTGGCGTTCTGTATACCAGCACATCCAAAAATGGCAGCTTGCCCTCTTCTATTTCCATCGTGAATTTGATAGAAGCATTGACATTGTTCAGGTGGCTAAGGAACTCAGTAAGTTTATCTCTACCGTGTGGCCAAACCACAAAGGTATCATCAACATATCTGACCCAATGCTTGGGTTTGTAAGGACATGACCTAATGGCTTTTTCTTCAAACAATTCCATGAAGAAATTGGCGATTATCGGTGAGAGAGGAGATCCCATGGGAGCACCCTGTACTTGCTCATACATCGCTCCCGCCCACTTGAAGTAGGTGGTGGAGAGACAATACTCTACAAGATCCGGTACATCGGTTGGTAGACCTAGGGGAACAAGTGTTGTCCGAAGGCCTTCGACCGCCTCCTTAACCGGAACACACGTAAAGAGTGATGTTACGTCGAAACTTACGAGTATGTCCTGCGGGTCAATGACAATTTCCTTCAAAATCTGAATAAAATGTTCAGAGTTCTTAACAAAAGATGTAGTTTGTCCTATAAACGGTTGGATGGTTTTCGACAAGTATTTTGCCAACAAATAGGTTGGGGAGCCTATTGCGCTGACGATTGGTCTTAAAGGTACGTTATCCTTGTGTATCTTTGGCAAACCGTAGATCCTCGGTGCCCAACACCGCTGCCGCCAAGAAGATTTTGAGGAGAACGGAGACTGCCTTATTACGTGAAAGGGTACATTTTACGTACCGATCTTTACAGGACATTACATATAAATTGCTAAAACTTCATCTTAAATTAGCAAATAGATTGTCAGCCGAAGATTGGAATAAGCTTGATTCCACCACATGGAGAAAAGCGGAGTTCCAGTTTGACAAAGCAACTGAATCTCAAAAGAACAAGTTTGTTAAGTTAGAGGCTAAGAAAGTTGTGACCAAATCTACTACTGTGGACAAAGTAGTTATAAATATGTCTAATCACCAACTCTCCACTGGTGAATTGTCGGTCCTAGGCAAAGGATTGAACTTTGCAATCGCACCGATAAGAATACCTAAGGAGGAAATTGTTACGGAAGTAGAAGCCGCATTGTACAAAATTCCAGGTGTACAAGCAGAGGACATTCGTCAAGAGGTTTCGAGGGTAATTAGGAAAGCTACTCCGCCGAAGAGCAATATCACCAAAGAAGAGAAGTACTCTCTGAAGACCATCAAGGACAACAAGGACATCACAGTACTACCAGCGGATAAAGGGAATGCAACGGTGATATTGAACAAGGAGGACTACAACCGGAAGATGAACGATCTATTGGACCCAAATACCTACCGTAAAATTGCGAAGGACCCAACAGATAAGATAGGAAGGCGAGTGAAGGAGTTGGTTAAATCATCGTCATCGATTCCCGAACAGGAACAAAGAGGCCTTTTTGTTCAAGCCCCTAGGGCACCGAGGATCTACGGTTTGCCAAAGATACACAAGGATAACGTACCTTTAAGACCAATCGTCAGCGCAATAGGCTCCCCAACCTATTTGTTGGCAAAATACTTGTCGAAAACCATCCAACCGTTTATAGGACAAACTAAAGTTAAGAACTCTGAACATTTTATTCAGATTTTGAAGGAAATTGTCATTGTCCCGCAATGACAACCCGTAAGTTTCGACGTAACATCACTCTTTACGTGTGTTCCGGTTAAGGAGGCGGTCGAAGGCCTTCGGAGAACACTTGTTCCCCTAGGTCTACCAACCGATGTACCGGATCTTGTAGAGTATTGTCTCTCCACCACCTACTTCAAGTGGGCGGGAGCGATGTATGAGCAAGTAGAGGGTGCTCCCATGGGATCTCCTCTCTCACCGGTAATCGCCAATTTCTTCATGGAATTGTTTGAAGAAAAAGCCATTAGGTCATGTCCTTACAAACCCAAGCATTGGGTCAGATATGTTGATGATACCTTTGTGGTTTGGCCACACGGTAGAGATAAACTTACTGAGTTCCTTAGCCACCTGAACAATGTCAATGCTTCTATCTAATTCACGATGGAAATAGAAGAGGGTAACAAGCTGCCATTTTTGGATGTGCTGGTATACAGAACGCCAACTGGTACACTTGGACATACTGTCTACCGTAAGAAGACACATACCGATCGGTACTTGAACGCCAAATCGCACCACCATCCGCAACAGAAGAGAAGTGTTATTAATACTCTGTTCAACAGAGCCGAGAAGGTGTGCGACGCCAGCAGCTTGGACGACGAACGGAAACACTTGGAGTGGGCTCTGCGTCAGAATGGATACACCAAGTCTGACATACGGGGTGTCACACAGAGAAAACCGCAAGTCTCAGAGGAGCGGCAAGAGTCAAAGGGGTTCGCTTGTTTGCCATACGTAAGTGGGGTATCGGAAAGAATCGGTAGAATACTGAAGAAATCGGGTATCACGGTAAGGTACAGAGCGCCTGCAAAGGTAAAAGATCTTTTGCCTAATCCAAAGGATATCACACCACTCCTGAAGAACGAAGGAGTATACAAGATAACATGTGAGTGTGGAACATGCTATGTAGGACAGACAGGACGAAGTATCGAATGTAGAGTCAAGGAGCACAGTAGAGACACCCGGCTACGCAAGATTCAACAGTCCGCTATTGCTCAACACAGCCACGAGTCGGGACACACAATGAATTTCGATGACGCGAAGATGTTGGCAAGGGTAGGTAATTATCATCGAAGGCTTATTAGAGAAGCAATCGAAATCTACAAACATCCCGACAACATCAATCGCGAGGACGGTACTGACATTAGTAGGGTCTGGAAATCGATCCTAACGCGGTCAGGTGGAAAAGCACATGGGAGCGGTTCTCCAGATGTGCGCAGTGAGGTGTAAACTTAGGTATATAAGGGAGATTGTCTTGGTAGGTCGTCAGTATTCAATTAGCTTTGAAGAAGCGAGCAACATGGTTCGCGAAACGTCAGCATTAACAAATCTTGACACACGGCATAACCCGGAAGCAGTTTATTTTCTAAATTAGTTAAAGATTAGTTGGCGCCTCGCTGAAAGGTGCCTAAATCTGCTTGCAACCTTAATAAGGACTGGCATGGTGTGGTAGGATATAACGTAAATGCGTTTCTAAAATACTGCTTTGGGTGGGGGCCCCCTGTTATTGGGGGGTCTGGGCAAATTCCCATTTTGCCCATGGGATAACACGCCACTGATTTTATGGTTCTATTTAGTAATTATGTCATTAATGTAATTACTAAGCCTGACTTATGTCAAGTAACAACACATTTTCACTGCGTAGATTTACTTCTAGGTTAAATTTAAGCTTTGCTTAGCGTTTAATGGTCGGCAACCGATTAACCTGAACACACAGAAATCATGTAAAATAAAAAAGTACTAAGTGTTCGGAAGACACAACTAAATTAATATCTGAATTGGTAAGATTGTTAATGAATATCTCATTTCAATTATCTCTATTTATTGATAATTTTGAAGTGTCAAATAGCCGCATAAAGTAGATACAATGGAGATAAAATAGAGATTTTAACACTCATGGTCTCCTACACCGAATGGTATATACAACCATACTACAATAAATTGTAATTAACGCGTCTTGTACATTAATCACATAAGTAAGGTACTGTAATTCGGCTTATTGACACGTGGCGCCATCTCGTCGTGCAAATTGTCACTACAAATTGGTTCTGTATTTATAGTTTAGATAGGTTTTGTCTCATATGATCTTTGTTTGTTTTAGTTTCATTTCGTGAATGCAAACGATTTGGGAATAAACAATTACAATTAACGGTAATAAGAGATGATAATCGTTTCAAGGTCACCGTGCATAGTGCAGTTGGTAGTATACTACCAACTTCTTCAAAACGCATTTTTTTCGTTTCGCACCGACTCTTAAGGCCAAAATTTTAAGCCCTTAATTGGCCAAAACTCGATTCAGAAAAATGGTCAAAATTGTGTGTGACATTATACTGTTTTCGTGTTAGTCTGATAACAGTGTAGGTTAGATTGAAATTGATAGACCTTTTCATTTTCTACAATAGAAGTTCTATTCATCTCCGTACAAGTAACAGTTTTATGTTATGAGGTTGAAAACCGTCAACAACCAGTAGCAAAACAAGGGGAGGGAATCACAATTCACATCTCTAAAGTTTTCATGTTTTTATAAGTGGTATCATATTTTATGATAAAAAAAAAAACTAATAAGCGTGTAGTCAAAAATTGGCGGTCGTCAATATGTGTTCTTCAGGAGAAAAAATCTGATGTGGCCAGGCACATGACTTTATCATACTATTTATAAAATTAATATTAAATTCTATTTGATGGAGATCGGTCGTATCTGCGTTAGCCAGGACTTGACAGATATATTAATACAATAAAAAGTGGTCGGATTCCTTATTTTTGTTTTATTTTAGCATTCGGTACATGGTTTGTGTTCTACTAAACCTTTTCAGCTTTAACTTTGGTCATGAAACTTGTATTTACAAGTTTCATGACCAAACTTAAAGCTGAAAAGGTTTTGGTTCAAAAGGGTCTAAAGGAACTGGATGTTTACTCTAAACTCTTTTCAAGGATTTTGCACATGAGCCGCCATTTCTGCAATTTCGTCAAAAAGTTAAATCATAAATTAAAGTAGAGGAAATTATGAATAACTAGTGTCTAGGCCATGTTTTGGTAAAGTAAATAGTTTAGCTGAATGAGCAAATTGTATTTGATTGAGATCGGTCGTGTCTGCATCTTAGTTAGCCAAGATTTGCCCAATACATAGTTTCATTCTAATGTCAGTAGGTAATGTCAAACGCTGATGTTTTGACAATCATAAAAATATCGTTCTGCAGTCATATGTGTTTGTTTGTGACCTTTGTATGTTGTTTTATGTTCACCACGGGCCGCTCCTAACAAAATGTAAGATTTTACAATTGAGTTTTTTGGAGTTTGATTTGATTGTCAATTGACATAATTAATGTAATTAATGTCATAATTATGTAATTTATTTCTCATTTCCTATTGCGCTTGAAGGAGGGCCCAGTAGGACACAAATCATGTAGCGATTGCTTAAATAAAACAAAAATAAGGAATCCGACCACTTTTTATTGTATTAATATGATAATGATAATATATTAAATATGAAGTTTCGTCCCGATACCTTTAGTAGTTTCTCCGTAGTGGAAGCCACAAAAATCAAGTACACACACACATTTTGTTGTACCCTGGTCAAATATGATCAGGGGACCCAAAAGGGCATATTTTCCTAAAATCTCAATTTTTTTTGGGCACGATGATTCAAAAGTGTGATATGAATACATGTCTTGTTGTTTATGGTGTTTTGGTACTATCGTGAGCATAAAAAGCGGGCATATTTAAATTTGCACTAATTAATCTGGGTTTCGTAATGTCATGTCAATATGTTTGTCATGTCACATGAATGTCATCTTGAATTTTGACTTAACAAATAGAAATGCCACATTGAATGAATTTCAGAAGTCAATAATTCAAACTCAACAGCATGATGGAATCAGCATTCAAAAAATTGCAACTGATTTAATTAAATGTTAACTATTTGTTAATTTTTCACTGGACTATTACTATAATTTCTGTAATGCTTCAGATCTCACACTCAATTCAACACATCGGAATATGACAAGCGTTCAAATACTGCAAGCCGCGGAATTTCAATACTCGAACAACTCCTTTCTAGAGACCCTCTGAAGATAGAAACACCAGATGAAGTCATAACCATCGAGCATGACGACACACCCGCACGAGACCATATCCAAGTGAAATTAGAAGTGGAGTCTTTTATATGCACCATATGCGGCCATGGTTTTGCATCAAGGTCAAATATCACTCAACACATAACTTTCAATTTTAAACAGAATTTGTATTTTACAGACTCGACGTAAACATCGACGAATTAGAATTTACGGAAACTTCTATTTCTGGCGCGAAGACGGAACCTACAGAAACAATAACCAGCGGAGGCAAGACATATACGTGTAACATTTGTGACTATGTTGCTACGAACCATGGTGTAAAGGAAACTCTTGAAGGGACCACTAGAGAGCCATCTGGAGAAAGAACATTTAAATGCCCCGCATGCCGTTTTAGTTCTACGACGCACGATTTTCTTGTAAAGCATTTTCGAACGCATACAACAGGGAAATCTTATAAATGCACGGATTGTGAATTCTCGCATAGATCCCCAGGAGCTCTCACAATTCACATGAGAACGCATACAGGTGTGAAACAGTTTAAATGTAAAATTTGTGACTTTTCTTCTGCGAGACGTCGCGATCTTACACAGCATATTACGAGAAAGCATGCAGGAGAAAATTTATTTCAATGCAGCATGTGTGACTATGCTAGTGCACATAGTACTAATCTTATAGTGCACATGGTAGAGCACACAGGAGAGAAACAATTTAAATGCACAGTGTGTGACTATGCTTCTGCGAGACGTGCAGATCTTATAAAGCATACGAGAATGCATACAGGTGAGAAGCCATTTAAATGTACATTATGTGACTATGCTTTTGCGAGACGTCAATATCTTATGCAGCATATGGGAACGCATACAGGAGAAAAACTATTTCAATGCAGCGTATGTGATTATTCAAGTGCACGTCGTTCTAATCTTATAGGGCACATGGTAAAGCATACAGGAGAGAAACAATTTAAATGCACGATGTGTGACTATGCTTCTGCGAAACGTGGAGATCTTATAGGGCATAGGAGAATGCACGCAGGTGATAAGCCGTTTAAATGTACATTATGTGACTATGCTTCTGCGAAACGTCAATATCGTACGGAGCACATGGTAAAGCATACAGGAGAGAAACGATTCAAATGCAGCGTATGTGATTATGCAAGTGCACGTCGTTCTAATCTTATAGGGCACATGGTAAAGCATACAGGAGAGAAACGATTTAAATGCACGGTGTGTGACTATGCTTCTGCGAAACGTGGAGATCTTATAGGGCATATAAGAACGCATACAGGTGAAAAACCGTTTAACTGTAGCAAATGTGACTATGCTTCTGCGAGACGTCAAAACCTCATACAGCACATGAAAGACCATGCACGAGAAAAACCATTTAAATGTAGCAAATGTGACTATACTTGTGGACAGAGTTACAGTCTTAGACGGCACCTGGTGCAACATACGAGAGAGAAAAATACATTTCAATGCACTCTTTGCGACTACTTTTGTACTAACGATGCTGGTCTTAAATTGCATGCGAGAACGCATTTAAAAGAGCAACTACTAAAGTGCACCGTTTGCGACTATTCAACCACCGCCGTGAGGCATCTTCAAATGCACACCAGAACGCACCTCGAAAAGAAACCGTTTAAGTGTCCAGTCTGCGATTATTCCAGCGCATATCGTCGTATGCTTATGGCTCATATGCGAACGCACACAAACGAGAAACCGTACAAGTGCACCCTTTGTGACTATGCTGCTAGCCAACTCGTTAATCTCAAAATTCATATCAAAAAGCATACTGGTGAAAAGCCGTATAAATGTGATGTATGTGATTATGCTTCTAGATATCGTCAAATTCTTAAAGACCATATGCGAAAGCATACTGGTGAGAAGCTCTTTAAGTGCACCGTATGTGATTACGGTAGTCCGTTCCGTACTGGCCTTAAACAGCATATGACAAAGCACACGGGAGAGAAGGCATTTTTATGCGACATGTGTGGCTATGCTACTACAACTCGAGGTCAACTTAATTACCATATCAGAACGCACACAGGCGGGAAGAACTATTTATGCACCGTATGCGGCTATGCCTCGACAGAAAAAAATCGTATGAAACGCCATATGACAACGCATACAGGAAAGAAACCGTTTAAGTGCACTTTATGTAGCTATGCTAGCGCCACACGGTATCACATGAATCGCCATATGAGAACACATTCAAAAGAGACACCATCGAAAGGCACCATATTAAGCAAAGGCTCAATGAGAAGAACGCGAGAAAGCAGACCCAGTGCTAGCTCCATACCATCTGTGGAAGACCTTAAAAGTGTTGATGATACAGGCGATGTAAATTATATAATTGACGAACATAGTGTGAACCAGGTGGAGGAAGAAGTCGCCATGGTTGATAACTCACAAATGAAGAACCACAGCAATGGAGTGGGAGATGAGATACCGAAAGCTACAGAAGTGACAAAGAAGTGTAAAGACGTGTCACCGATGTGGAACATAACTGAAGATGATATATGCGATATAGATGAAGATAATGTAGGTGATATAGATTATATGATTAAAGAACATGGTGGGAACCAGGTGGAGGAAGAAGTCACCATGGTTGATATCTCACAAACGAAGAACTACAGGGTTGGAGTGACAGATGACATTTTGAAATATAAAGAAGTGAGAAAGTGTAGTAAGGTGCGACCAATGTTGAATATAACTGAAGATTCTATAGGCGACATGGATGATATAAATGAAGATAATATAGGTGCTACAGATTGTATAAATGAAGTAGATAGTGGGAACCAGATGGAAGTAGAAGTGGCTATGGTTGAACTGAGACAACCGATGAACCAAAGTTATGGAGGTAGAGATGAAATTCCGAAAGCTAAAGAAGAGGCAAAGAAGTATGTTGTAAGGAAAAATGAGGATACGTTGGCTAAAATAGCTGCTCTACGGAAGGAATTGGAGGAAGGCGAGAAATTATGGATGGAGAAGAAAATGAAGCTGGAGGATCGTATTCATAAATTAGAAAAACAAGAAACAGAGAAATGAGAACGTTATTATTAAAACAAATTGTAGTTAAATTTTTCGAATAAAGAGCTTTTCAAAAGTTCATAACTACATTTTCAGAATTTTATTGTTGTTTAGAATGTCAATATTATTTCAAAGCTACCGATGTGCTGAACCCACCATAGGTGGTAATAGTACATAACTTCATTGCAGATAATCTGAACATTACCACATCCAACATACAGAAAAAATGAGAAGGAAGGAAAAGCTAGTGTTTATGCTGGTGATGAATTCATGGAATGATAAGGAAACGGTGTAAAAACAATTCCTATGATATTTGAATCCATATCTGCAGTCAGAGATTCAAAATGTCCGTTGCAATGGTGTCGATAAAAGATGAAGGTAGCATTTGCTCGACACTTTCCTGTGATATTTTAAACTCCACAAGTGCAGATTTGATAGCAAATGCTTAATTTACAAAGTCACGGTAAGTTTAAGAGGAAAAAAAATTAAACAGCGAAATTTATTTAAAAGTTGACTACATTCATAGGAATCTAGTTCTTTCAACAAGAGAATACTTTTCTCCCGACTATGCACAGACCTTTGTAAGACAGTTGTTTCTCGTAGTTTCTAATGTTTATATGCAAATGTTTACTTATTTAGTCGTATAACACTCCTACTTCGGTCCACGCTTGCTACCTCAAGGCTATATAATCGCGATCGGACTTTTTGACATTCGTATAGTCTAAGGAAAATCGAATGGTGTTGGTGTTATTAAGATTGATTAAGGGGTTAATGAGATTACGCCTATTCAATATCCCAAATATTGCAAATATTCCGTGTAACCTAATCAGTTATTAATTCATTGCGGAAACTAACTTACATACTTCGGATCGGACTTTTCCATTTTTAGATTTGGTATATATTCTTAAATACAAAAAAAAATGTTTTTTAAGACATTCCATAGGTGGGCTCGGATTTTGTCCGGATTTTTTAAAGAAAATGTCCTGAGACGAGAAAATAAATCTGATAACCCTACACAGGAAGTTCAAAGTAAATATTTTTACTACGGTAATTTATTAATTAATTAACTTATAGTTGATAGAGGTAGGAGCACTAAACATAAAATTCAATTAGTTGTGCCGAGAGAAGCCTAAATGTGCTTGCTACGGTAATGAGGACTGGCATGGTATTGTCATCTATTACAGAAATGAGTTTCCAAGCAACTGGGTTGGGGGGCCCTGAGCAAATGCCCCTTTTCCCCATAGGATAACGTGCCACTGCTTCTCTTACATATATATCTTTCAATAATTTATGTCCTATATGATCATAAAGTGACATTTTACATCTTAGATACCGGGAAAAAAACTGTTTCTTAACGCCCGCGCGGGCGTTAAGGGTTGCCATGGTTGTATGTCAAATACATATATCAAATATTTGTCTTTCAATTGTAAATTTTAAGTCATCAATGTTAATTATTGGCGATTAAGGTTATAAGTTTGTTTATATCCTTGAACCTCACTTCCATGTTGCAGATGTGTCCTTCAATTCTGGAACCTTTCCCGATGTCCTGAAGGATGCAATTATAAAACCCATTTTCAAGAACGAGATCCTTTATCTCCCAATAACTACCGTCCCATTAATCTTCTATCCACCTTCTCCAAGCTTCTGGAGAGCATCCTCCTCAAAGAACTTTTTACCTTCTTTGTAGAGAGCAATTACTGGCCCCCAGCCAACACGGTTTTGTCCCTGGATGCGACACAACCACCGCCATGTTTGACTTGACCCACACCCTTATCACCAGATTCGACAATCGCAAACGTACGTTGGCAGTCTTCCTTGATCTCAGCAAGGCCTTCGACACCGTCGACCACACATTGCTACTTCATAAATTAGATTTTCTGGGGGCTCGTGGCTGCACCCATACCTGGATTGCGTCCTTCCTGAGTGAACGACACCAGGTTGTTTGCCTACAGCATGAGTCTGGTGAGACTCTTTCACGCAGACTTCCGATCACTATTGGTGTCCACCAGAGAGCAACGCTTTCAAGTTTTCTATTCAACCATTACGTTTTTGACCTGCCATCCACTCTCCTTAGGTACGCTGATGATGACACAATCTTGCTTGTTCTTGGAGAAAACATTGAAAATATCGGGCACACTCATGCCAGCACCACGGAAGACCTAAACATCTGGTTTGAGTGCAACAGAATGATCCTCAATAACGACAAAACCAGCATGCTTCTTTTTGATGTACATGTTAACCGTGATACCCCATATATTGTCGGAGGAACCAGCACATGCAGCACCGCAACCTTTCTTGGCCTCCACCTAATGGATTCTCTAAACTGGTCAAATCATTCTGAACACCTTCAGGCTAGGCTTTCCTCAGCTATACATGCCATCAGAGTTGCTGAGCAAAAACTGAACCAAAGGACCTTAAAAGTGAAATACCATTCCTACTTTTACGCCAGTACGGCATAATTTTCTAGGGAGCCTCTGCCTTCTGCCCTCAGGTTAATATACAAGATAAATAATAAAGAATATGTAAAAAAAGGAATTGTGGATTAAACCCAACTTCATATCACAGTTATCACTGTGATATTATTAAAGATTATTAAAACCATAGAATCCATCAATTTTAGACTTTTACAACAACGCAAGTATTTGGGTTTAATTAGTACATTACGTGAACGTTTCCTGGGTGAAAGATGGCTGGATTTATCCGCCATCAAAGGGGTTCCGCCGAGCGACATCCTCGCCTTCAAGAAGGCCGCAGGATGGCTCGAGGCAGACACAGGCTAATCCATAAGAACGCCTCGGAGGTTAGCAAAAGGGGCCTAATGAGGCCTAGGTGCTGTGGGAATTGTTCCACCCTCCAATATATCCATATTCCATCTATAATTTTTCACTAACACAATTTTAATTTTAGCTGACGCCGATGTTTTTCCAAAAGTTTAATTTTTGGCCAAAGGTGGCCAAAACCGAATGTTTGGTCAGGCACTGCAGTGTATATCGTATGTGGTGTAATTGCCCAAGTGCAGAGAAACCATTTAAATGCAGATATTATTTTAAATGTACATATTATGCATTTAAATAATTTCACTCCAAGACGGGTCTGCTGTCTTGTATTTCGATCTTGAAAACAATAAATTTTTCTCTTCAGTAATTCGGACTGCCAGGTTGAACTACGATGATGATCTGAAACATCGGAATCATGAATTAAAATCAAAATTCTGCAAGACTATGTCATAAGAACCGGTTTTAAATCACATCTGACTTTTCTGATGTTTTTTAATTGGTTGGAATCATGGTTGGAATTCAAATATATAAAGAACGACATCAAGAGTTAGAATAATTGAAAAATTCTTAAAAAAAAAATCAATAATGCATTTAAGAAATAAAAATATTAAAATAATACTTTCAGATCCAATGTGACATAATTTTGTGATTAGAAAATCACCTTAATTTACCTCTCATGTGCCAAAAGCAAACAGGTTATTCTAAGTACACAACTTTATCATTTTGACAAAAGACTCTATCGTAAACGCCTATGCACATTTATTGTACCATTTTGAATTGTGTGATATTTTTATACAGTATGGAAACATAAGAAGAAACATTTTTATACAGTATGGACCCATAAGAAAATCTCTAAGCCGGTTTGTTATATAAAAAAATCCATAACATAAACAAGAACAAAAACGTAACGACCTGACCATTCACAAACAAAAGTTATCGCAATGTTACCCTAATTTTCAATAGTCCCTTTCGCTAAAATATTCTTATCTCCCGCCATACAATTTGTACTGTACCAATAAGCCAATGGTTGCCATTTAAAAAAATATGTTGACGACGTCATAATTAAAAACAATTGAATGTTGGAAATTTAGTTTACGATTATAAATATGAGTACATATTTTGTTTATTTAAAATAGACATGTGCGAGGTTTTTTTAAGCAACAAACAATTTCAGAGATTTTGGCACGTTCCTATACTTTGCGTACTCACTGAATAATAGCCGATTTACACTATTGTAAATGCAATTGGTCATACAAGAAGTTGTACAAGTATTTTAAGCAAAGAAAAACAGCATAGTGCCACATAGAAATTGCGTTTATATTTTCATATTCCATACAATTTCTGTTGGACACTATGCAATATGAGATTGTTTCAAGAATTGTAGAACTTTTTACGCAATAAGTTGCATCGTGTAAAACAATTTGAATAACATTGAATTGAGAAAAATTATGTCGTTCTGCTTGAGCAACATACTGCAATTTCAACAAAATTATGTCTGTGTCTGCTACTTAAGTTGCAAGAATGTAAAACTACTTTCTTCATGTAAAGTAGAAGACAAAGATCATTCACTGTTCGGAAATAAATTTTATTTTAGTACACGACTAGTTTCGTCCTAACGGGCATTTTTAAAGTCTAAGCTAAAAAAAGTACACAATCAAAACCACAAACCTAATGTAAACAAAGCTAGACTTACTGTCAAAATCTTAAAAAATGTACACGACGATGTACATAACGACCAGTACAAGATACATTAACCAAAGAACCACACGGCTGCCAGTGAAGATTGTACAAACCTAAAAGATTAAATTTAGTAAAAATAGAACCATAACATTAATATGGTGGCATTAAAACTCATTAAAGTAAATTAACCAAAAAATCAAGCTTCAAATGCAACTATATGACGAACAAAACAAATCTAAACGAGATAACTGCAAAGCGTCAGGAACGAATAAACAAAATGGCGAAATATACAAAGACCAAGGTAAACAAAAACCCAAAACAGGGAAGCACAAACGGAAGTCAAACCAATACAAAAATGAAACAGCAAAGCAAAAGCTAATAGACGCTTCTACTTCTGGTTTTTGATGCTCACAGTGTGCGCGCGCATTTCCCCCCAGGACGAAATTACTTTGGCAACTGCTTTGTAAAACGCAGAATCAGTTTCAAATGAAATGTAATTGATAAAAGATAGGTGTGAGAATGGTATGCATTCATTGAAAACTGAATAATTATATGCAAGTGAACAAGAAAACCAAAATACCTACTGTGTTTTTAGGTTAGCACAGTTCAGCAAATTTTCCAAAGTACATAAAAACAGATACACCCGTGGCAAACATCATTGATTTGGGACACGTAGGTACAGAATCACTTCATGATTAAAGCCGAAATTGGTAGTTTTACTTGGAACGCGTGTTCTCTGGGGATTTTAAGCTCTATTATGTTACCCGATTTGACAGCGGCGGCAAGTCTTCAGCGCATGCTGTCTAGCGTTTTGGGTCAGAATCAGAAGTAGAAGCGTCTATTAAAAACAATTGTACAATGAATCAAGTGACTTAACAGTTACAAGTCTTAAATAAAGGATCTAAGTTAAGATCTACCTGTTTGTTAAGTAGAAAATTGGAACTATTCCTCTTCCAAATTTCAAAAGCCTCCATCAAAGTCAGTTTAAATCCTTTCTTCTCCACATGCAAGATCTCTGTGTTAGAATCATCAACGCTAAGATGTCCAGTATGTAGAAGTTGCCTTCCAAAAGCAAAATGATGTTTACACTTGCTATATTCGTTTATTCTAGTCCTTATGGATCTGCCAGTCTCACTAATGAAGAAAAATTTTTTCATCCTTTTCTTAAGTTGTTTAGTGGAGGAAATGGGCTTTTGTAACTCTGTAATGGTCTAAAATCATTAGAAGCGATGATCATGTTTGATTCGGCCGGAGATGTTTGAATGCCTGCGGGAAACCCAAGATAAACCTTTAGTGACGCAGAAGTTACCTAGAAACTTCCTTTATATTTTAGAAATCCATTAAAAACTCAAGTTGGCTACTTGACGTCACATGCGAATTAGGAAAAATATAGAAGTTGAATGTAATGCATCAGACTGCTATTTGCTTAATTGTAACTATTTATTTAATCAGCCATAACGTGTACCGTCTTTAGCGAATTTGAGGCTAATATTCTAAAAAAAGAAATTACGTCGCCAACATTGTGTGTACTAAAAATGTTGAGGTTAGAGCAATCACAGCAAAATTAGGTGGGCGCAAAATTATATGAGCTACCGTCGCTGCAGTTTTGTGACTCAATCAAAATCAAATGATATGGACGATAAGAATATGGAACTCCTGATTTCGCATGTCTAACTTGTGAGATTTTTTTAGTAAACTAGCCTAATTATTGATTCGTTTATATAAATACCAGTATACTTACTTATAACTGTTTTACAAAATCTTCATATTTTAGAATGCCTAATTATCAGTTAGGTGACGTTTCACACGCCACTCACGGGATATCCAATCTACAGATACAACTTCCTTTACTGTCTTTCCCAAGGTTCCGAAGTCCATGTTTTATAACTTTATATCAATTCTGGCTAGTTTTATCTGAAACAACACCGAGAAATGATGAGATTTTCTAATCCCATCCACGCGCTCTATTGATTTTGTATGTACAATAATTGCCACAATCGCAATTATGTTGAGGATAATATCCACAGCTTTGGTGTCGTTTCTTATAGATGTCGTTTCCGGCATGCAGTGTTGCCACCAGTGTACACTCGTCAGCAGATCAGTGCTTGATAGAAACCAAAAGCAAACTGAACACATTAGTCGAATAAACTACCGCATAAATGCTGACAGATCTTCGATGTTTTGAAAACAAACACAAGTAACAATGTAAGATAATAGCGACAAAATATTTCTGTATAGAGTAAGACAGTTTGCGACACTGCCGATTAATGACTACAGCGCCACCAAATAATAAAATTGGTTAGATTAGAATGACATACATACGTTGCAATTTATATGTACTTCCAATTATAGAACCTAGTAACGTTTCTAGCACGAAAACAACCATCCAAGAACCACAGTGTTGGATTAAAGTGCAACAACCGTCAATTTAAACATAACTATTCAGAATGGATTCATCGGCTCATACAGATGAAGGTATCGAAGAAGAAAAACCAAGTGTCAAGTCACCGAAGAGTTTAGGTTATGGCAGTTGGAATAAAGAAATAAAAACTGAACCGTATGACACATCTGATGAAATCGACATTAAATACGACAATTTCCTTCAGGTCAACACTGGGAACATCAAAACAGATGAATTTTCAGACATGCAAACTCCCGATGGATTTAATTCTAGCGAACGGATCAAAACGGAACCGAATATAGAAGTTGGAGAAATAATAGTTAAGTCGGAATTGAATGATCCCAACGATTCACGAGAACAAGAAAAGCACAAGTGCACTATTTGTGCTCGTTGTTGTAATAGTTCACGTAATCTTAAACGTCATATGAAAACGCATACAGGAGACTTGTCGCACAGATGCAGCGTGTGCAATTTTGCTTCCAGGCGTAAATATAACCTTAAAAAGCATATGCTATCTCACACCGGTGAAAAAGCACATAAATGTGATGTATGTGACTATGCTACTATACAGTTACATAACCTCACAAAACATATGCTAAAACATGCAGTGGAAAAGCCGTATAAGTGCGGTGAGTGTGATTATGCTTCAGTCCAAGCATCTGATGTTAGAAGGCATATGCTAAAGCATACAGGCGTCAAACCCCATAAGTGTGAATTGTGTGACTTTGCTACTATACAATTAGGCACCCTTACGAAACATATGTTAAAACATGCTGGGCAGAAACCGTATAAGTGTGGTGTGTGTGATTATGCTTCAGTCCAAGCATCTGATGTTCGAAGACACATGCTACAACATACGGGGCTGAGACCGTTTAAGTGCAGTATGTGCGTATATGCTGCTGCGCAATCAACTCATCTGAAATACCATATGCTACAGCACACTGGGGCTAAGGCCTATAAATGCAGTCTTTGCAAGTATGCTGGTACAACGGCATGGAATCTTAAGAGGCATATGAGATCACACGCTGGGGTGGAGCTATTGAAGTGTGAAACAAGTGACTTGGCGGTTCTATGATAAGAGGAATTTGTGGAGTTAACCGATAAAATGTACTGTTAAAAAAATATATGTATAGTGTTACTTGATATAATAAAGACCTTTGTTTACTAAAAGAAGCCTTAATTAGATTTGTGATTTTTAGATGGGTTTATCTGCTGTGTTTTTGCACTTACTGGATAACCTAAGGCCTAAGCCATAGGGTGTATCGAAGAAACGTTTTTTTCTTCCAAATTAAAAACTTCAAATTGGTAAAAAGTGGTCCCTGTGTGGTCCCTATATATACTACTACCAAAAAAATGGCGCAATTGAGAAATATTTAGGTCTCCTGCAGAAGGCCTAAAGTCTACAATTTTCTTTAAAATTAGAATTTTTTTTCGATGATGGATTGAGTATTTTTTTTTTCTTATTCAAATACAAAAAGTTTAACAATAAAGTGTGAAATTACCGTATACAAAAATATATTACTTTAATGCAACATTAAGATCGCCTGCAGTTTATCTGATTCGATACAATTTTTAGAAAAATTACCGTTTTCCAAGGACTTTCAATATTAATAGGAAAATTATTTATGCAAATTTTGGTGTGGACTACAATCATAGGTAGCAATGCTTTCTGATGGCAATTGCGTCTGATTATTGTCTGCAGTATTACATTATAAAATATAATTAAATGTTAACTAGACCACAAGTTATTTTCTTCTAAACTTCCCTAGACTTGTACTCTGGAGGATTGTAGTGCGTGTTTGTAATAGGTTGGCAACCATGTTTACAATAGCGACGATTAGGGTTGCCAACATTGTGCATATGCTGACCCGGATCAAAATAATTATATTAGGGAACATTAGGTTTAAATCACGGTTTAAATTAATAACAGCCGCCACAAAAATGGGCGGCTTTGGCACATACTTTCGCTACTAACGCTTTGGTCTGAAATTTGGATATAGGTAGTGTAGAAAACGATGAGACCTAGACGCTAATTTGTAAGTAAATTAATTTATTTCAATTAATGTCTACCTACTAGCTTTCCCTTTTTTCGTTTCTGCCTCTTATTGTGGATTTTTTTTTTACGACAAAACCAACTTAAGACAAAATGGCAATATTACCACCTAAACAAACCATAATTTTGATGTACTGAGAGCATTTTTTTAAGAGATCATGTGTTTTTGCTTGAAGTAATTATCTACACGTTCCCCAACTAACGTTAAATTTTAATTTTTCCGACAATATTGGCGGTTTGTATAAATCCCATAATAAATGTGTCTCTAGTCAAAAATAATAACTATATATCTGAGTCTTAGTAAATATATAGTCCAACTAATAAAAAAAATCAAATAAAGATATCGCTGTCGTTATCTCCATGATTTAAAAAAACACTGGTTTTGGCAGACCAGCATGATACTATTCTGTGAACAGCCTTGGACAAACTTAAACATATTGTTGGGTCATTTCTTATCATCTGAACAACATACATATTAAAATAATCAACGAAAGCTCAAAACATATTTTGTTAATTAATGTATCATTATAGAATGTTGCTTCCTGACAAGCTAAATTGCTATCTTTAAATAAGGCAATTTTTTACATTTGCTACTTTCAAAGTTTCTCACATGCTCTCAACAATTAAAATTAAATTATTGTTACGTTTGAGTAATAGAGTGCTTCGTATTGTAGAGAAAATTCCCTTTTTTCAAGGGAAATCGCTGCAAATTGTATGATTATAATAACAATTACTGTACTATCATAATTTTTTTAAAATATTTAGGGGTCGCAACAGTTTATCAAAAGAACGATGATTACGTTTTGTTAACACGGAGAATTTAACGGGAAAACTCGGAGAATGGTCGCCAAACCCGAAGATCTGGGTCTAAACTAAATGACCATGTTGGCAACCCTAGCGAGAACTATGAAAGTTCTATATCATCGACTAAAATACTCAAACACTGTCCAGTTTGAATATTTGTACAAATAGGAAGCAATAAATTAATTTCTTTAGGTTATACCATATGTCAAATGTAATAAATACGAAATAAAAATAGACATTTTTATAGTAGCGCCATCTACATCTGGTGATTTGTTTATTTCGAAGCTTTGGAGAGTAGTTTGCTTCAGTTCGCTATTTGAATTGAGATGGAAGCCGAAAAAAAAAAACAGACGGTTTGCTGAATTATGTATCTTTATTTATTGATGATTTTTAAATATCTAATAACCGCGTAAAATAGATACAACGGAGGTAAAATAGATATGCTAACTAACATCCATGCTTTCTTTAAACGAAAGGTGTCACAAATACATTTAAATAAAAACACGAAGCACCATCTTGTGGTGCAATTTGTCACTACGAAATTGCTTTACAGTTATCCGTTATAATAATGCTTTATGTAATGTTTTATCTATTGTGATCCATATGATCCTTGTTCCTTTTTCGTTAATCACATGAATGCGAACGATTTCGGAAAAGACAATTATGGATTATGGGAAATTATGGCAGTACAAACCTAGGGAATATTGAGTACCCCTACAACTTTTGCGTATGTGGTAACACTGAGTGCAGACCCAAGAAACGAGGATCCGATGTGACGTGTCTTGTTATTTATCCAAAGCTGTAATGATTTATTAACAGTGTTGCCACCAGTAGCGGAATTCCGCTACCGGTAGCGGATTTTTTGTAAAGTAGCGGGGTAGCGGCGTTTGCTCATTGGTAGCGGATATTTTTACATTGGGTAATCTCTATGCAGAATAGCAAACAACGGCCCTCCATCACCCCTGGGACATCAAAAATCGCCCGAAATTTATTTTTTTTCTCTCTCTTAAAATGGTATGCCGAATATTTGTTTTGAAATTTGTTCCTACCCCCCCCCCCCGTCGACGAAACTCGACACTTTGGTAGCGGCGGGTAGCGGAATTTCTCGTTAACGGTAGCGGCCAGGTAAGGATTGTTGGTGGCAACACTGTTTATTAACCCGCCAGAAAATCCACCGTTTTCCGTAGGTATAGGTCAATAGGTATAGAAGGTAAGCTGCGCGAAATTTAGTGAAGAAAAATAGAGAATGCCAAGATGAGACTACGGAGTTGTTAGGCGACGAAACAGCAATATGGAAAATGTTTATAACTGTTTTAAGAGTTACTGTTTAATTTTGCAGGTATGAAGATTTTCTAATAGAAATATGACTACGTTTTGGCAACACCCATCAATGAAACAGGAAGAAAGCGATGCAGTTGATCAAGAAATTTTACCTCCAATCAAGAAATTTATTTGTACGTTATGCGGGTACAAGTTCAGCAAAGAAAATTTTTTAACAAATCATTATAACTTTTGCAAGGACATTGAGAATCCCAATGATAGATTGGGTGCAATCGCCAGTAAGTTATAATTAACTCCGTTGCTTCAAGTTGAATATTGTAACATGTTTTTCTGTTTTCTTATTTAGTTAAATCTGAGCGCTGTGAAGAAGAAATTCAGAGTACCGAACTGTTTGCTGGACATGTAACAAGCGAATCGATGTAAGTATATTCTTATACTCTATCTGTTAAAAGAATAGACGTGTGTCATTCAATTATCTAGCTTTATAAACACGATATTTCTGTTTTTAATCTTCCCACATACCCAGCTGGAAGTCATATTTATAAATTTAATATGGAAACTTGACGCTGGTTTAACACGTCGGGAGTATCCGGGACAATCAAAACATTGACGCACATAACCTCAATATTCTTGCGACATTTATGAATGAGGTCGTGCTTATTTCAAGAGAACTCCTTACATTGGGTTAAGTTTCTGTTCATTTTTGCGCTGTTATCAAAAATCTTTAGTTTAACATACTTAAATGATACTTAAATTCAATTTTATAATTGATTATTAAAATAATATAGCATCGGACAAAATTAGAGTGGTTGGTTAAAATTTAAATCAAAACCTACAGTGTATGGACGTGGCTGCTGACAAAATATTGCCTTATGGTCAACAGGATTTTGGCCAGCTTCTATATCAGGGCTTCTCAAGTTGTGGTTTAGCAACTTGGTTTTAATTTTAACAAATCAACTTAGCAATAATAAATAAACAAAACTAATAATAATAATACACACAATACACAATATTCCAAGAATACGGCTAACAATTTTTAAATTAACATTATAATTCGTACAACTTACCAGGTTTTAGTAACTGACATTAATTAAGATAATAACAATTTTCGTTTTGCAATTTGTTTATTATCTCACAAAAAACACATCCAACTCCTGTGTTTTTCACTGCTTTGGTTTGAAAATATTCACAATGTTTCTATCAATTTTGTTCATGTATTAAGTTGAAGAAAATCTATGGTTATAATATTGTACCTATGAACAAACAATTTATTTATTTCTTTTCATAGTTTTCCTGTCATAGATCAAATGACTAATTAATTAATTGCAGTGATATGTAGGATTTTTTAACTTTTTTTCTAAAACCTTTGATATTTTTTGTTTTGTTTTTTTTTGTCTGTAATGGAATCTGAAAAACGAATTAGCGCTGTTTTTAAACCGTTCCTCTCAACTTGACATATTTTGTTCTATTATTCAATACCAGTAAATTAGTCTTTTGTCAAATTTGTCCACCACAAATTTAGAAATATGGTGTTTCCTTAGTAGTCAAACTTACACTAAGGCAAAATACTGTATAATTCAAATAAATACCTAAGTTACTTCATTAGAGACAACAATATAATTATTTCTGGATGACTGGATTACTAAATCTATTTGATACAAAAATCGTATATTTGACGAACTTATGGTAAGGAAAAGGGTTAAAATTTACAACATGAATTATTTAAAACTAACCAATTATTGAAACCTAAATAAAAATACCAAAAATATCAACATTTTTTTTTTGGAAAATAAAAATATTAAATGTTCACGTGTTATACCATTGCTTTTTTTCAAATCAAATGCATTATCATGAAGTTGATATAAAGTTGCTGTTGTGGACATATTAGGTCTCAAAGACTCAAACAATTGAAAAAAAATCTGTCCGCAAGATGCATACAATTAATAAATTTATAAAAATACTCACAAACATTTATCTAATTGAAATAAATATGGTAAAACAAAGAAGGTCTAGTGTTTGGTGTACAATAATTATGTTTTCATCAGCATCACAAAAACTAAAATTATATCTGTGTATCCAACCTGACTCAAAATTATATTGATAATAACGCAACTATTCGTCTTTAATTACTACCGCAATATTCAGTAGTCTTTAATTATTACCGCTAATAGTCTTTAAATAATTTAAGAACATTACGTAAATAAATAATAAAAGATTTAAATAATTTTTGACTGGTACTAAAAAAACTAATTCATGGATGATCATACATTGTTCGTTTGTTTAATTTATAGTAGCAGTTTGCAGTGACTGAAAGTGGCGCCATGACAAGAAAGGAAATTACATTTATTGAATTTTAGCACTGTTTAGGTGCTAGGAAACTAGGTATTGTAAAGTATCACTTAATAGCTACATATTTCAAAACAAAATTTGTATATGAAAATTTATTTATTTAACGTATCTCAAAAGAATTAAAGATAACCCAAATAAGCCAAAATGGGCACCAAAATTACAAAACAGTTCTCATTAACTGTTTTCAAAGACGTTAAATAAGTCAGACACAAGTTATGTGGTTTTCAAAGTATAATCCTATCATCCATGACACTATTTTCCCTATGCTGTCTGTAAAATTGGTTCTATCTTCCTCTATCCACCATTCAAACAGTACATGTTCCAGACATGAGTTCGTTCAAAAATTGTCTACTATGGTCTGTATGGCCTCTATACTGATTTCCTATAAAGCTTATACATTATTATTAGATTATTATTAATTAGTTGACTTAGTATTGTCGCCTTTCAATTGTTTACATATAATAGTAATACATAATAACAATTTTGTATTTCTTTGTCGATGATCATTAGGACAGAATTTTAAAATTTATCAACTTTTTCCCTATATTCAGTCATTGTTTCACGTTAATGCGGCTAAAATTTAATATAATATTGTCGCCTTTTTATTGTTTACCAATTTGTTATTAAGACTTATTATCGGACTTTTTATGCCTGTATTTTTGGTTTTAATCATTTTCTGTTCTCTACAACGGAGTGAATTCCAACTAATGTAGCCTTTGCATCGTTTATTAACTCACTAAAAGAATTGTTGGCTCGTGTTCGTCAAAAGCAGTAGAAAGACGACAATATTAGTTGGCAACCACTCAAATTATTGAGAGATAATGTTTAAAATCAAAAGTACAGACCAAATACACAACATTGAAAAGTCTATAATCATGTTTATGGAAAGGTGATCATTGTTAATTATACATTAATCCTTACTCAATGAACATGAGTTGGAAATTCTTATAGGAAATTAACAATACTTGCTTCAGCATATTAATAAGTAATAAAAATTCTCCAATATCTGTTGACAATCAGACCAAATCTGAAATTCTAGGATAAAAGTTCAATGATTATGAAAAATAAATAATTACAGACGATTTTTAATAAAATTATTAATTATACATTAATATACGATTCACAACTCACTTAATATCAATATGCTATAGGTAAGTTGTCAAGCATACAGGGGTCACAACTGTGGCCAACAACATAAAACAATGTGTAAAACATGACAACCATAAAAGCAACGGAGGTATGGGCTGTGTTTTTTAATGTTTTTTGTGTCTCTTTTTAGAATAGCAAATAACAATAAGGTCTGTAATTATCAATGTCGTTTACAACAAATAACACAAGACGAAAACGCTACAAAATAGTTAATAGCATAGTCATTCACACTATGTCACCCATTATTACTAAAAAGACTTGCCACTCCCCCCCACTGGAATATTTTGTAACATCGCCCATGCCTACCAAGTTAGGTATTTTTGGAAAGCTGGTATACAGATCTTTCAAAGCATTTCAAGATATACCGGCCGTTTCGTTTAAAATTCTAAAGTAATTATATAAATCATACTAGACTCTCAAATCTACAATAGGTAACTATCAAAAAGTTGATTAAAACAATTAGGATAAAAAACTTAACCAAAACCCCGCAATAATATACCTTGTGTTCCATTTGAAAAACATACGTTTGTGTTGGTACGTTGTTGTGGGTCACCTGTAGGCATGAATATCAGAAAGAATAGAAAAAGAATCAAAATAGAAGAGTGTTAAAATTATGTTATGCCCAATTTGTGAGAAATCCCTAGGAAAGGGTGGATATAAAATAAAATGTGCAGGAAAATGCAATGCCTGGCATCACCATACATGCACTGGACTAAGAGAGGAAGTCCTGAAAAAAGTGATAGCTGGAAAATTTCCATGGAAATGCCACACATGTGCGAATGAGGTTAAAAGTTACGAGACCGATGAAAAATCAGAGAGTGCATCGGAAAGTGGAGACAACCCAACAGGGGAGTATACCATTAACGACGTGATGAATAAACTGAACGATCTGGTGGAAGAAAACAGGAAGGTCATGAAAATCATGGAGAAACAAACAACGGAAATTAACAACATACGCATGGAACTAAATACCATTAAAAGGGAACATGCAGCGATGAAAAAGGAAGTCGATGCACTGAAGATGAACAGCAACAGAACAGAACAGGAGGCACTTCAAAACAATATTGTGGTCAGCGGAATGCAATCAAGGATGAAACCCAAAACGAACAGCTGAAGTCGATGTTTACTAACATTGCGGCTACCTGCGGGGTGGACCTTACGAACACTGACATCAGAGAGTGCCACAAAATAGGAAACAATCAGGTCAAAAAGGTCAGATAGACAAGCAATAAAGATAGTCTTCAGCTCCGAAGCAAAAAAAAAAAAGAGAACTCATGAAGGAGTACAGAAATAAAAGAGGTGTAACGACTAAAGACATCGGCCTGCCAGACAGCAAGCCAATTTACATCAACCACGATCTTACACCTCATAACCAGTACCTTCTTAAGCTGGCAAGAGACGCAAAAAAGAACTATAACCTTGAATTTGCATGGTATGCAAATGAAAAAATACTCATAAGAAAGACCGCAGACAGCAGGCCTATAGAAATAAGAACGGATGATGACATCAACAACCTTCCAAAAAACAGGCAAGAGCAACAAACAAATTAAATTTTTTGTACCTGAATATTCGTAGTATAAAGAAAAAACTAAACGATCTAAACCTAATAATAGCTAATTCCAAAATAATTCCTGATATAATAGTTCTTACTGAGACATGGCTGTACAACAATGAAACACATAATTACAACATAAGAAATTATAACAACATACACTCATGCAGAACAACCAGGGGAGGAGGCATAAGCGTATACATCCACGAAGAAATTGCCTACAACACACTGCTGACCCTTAACCAACAAAATAAGAATAACATAATTGTGCTAGAACTGTGTAATTTAAATGTGCATATAACTGCCATATACCGACAACCAAATAATAACTCCGAGGATTTTATGCAATATTTCGAGGAAAACGTCTTAAAATTAAAAAACAACATCGTAATCGGAGATTTTAACATAGGCCTGCTAAACAAAAACAGCTTGACAGAAGAGTATACAAGCATCCTGAAGGAAAAAAATTACTCAATACTGAATCCAATAACAGATACACACAGTACCCGATTGAACCCTAACGGAAGAAACTCAATCATTGATCACATTCTAACTAATGTAAATGCATCAGACTCAACAGAATTTAGCATCACCGACACAGCAATTAGTGATCACAGACAAATAAACTTTGCAGTACGTATAGAACCAGATTACACCAAAAAACAAAAAACTTTCACAAACACGAAAATAGATTTCAGGTCCCTACAAAAAAGTTTATCAGAGGAATTAGCACATTCAAATTGCAGAAATTTTCAAGACCTGCAACAGACAATATCCACTGAACTTAAAAAATTCAGCGTAACATCGACGAAAAAGTACACAATCTCAAATAAAGAGGGATGGATGATCAGAGAAGTATACCGAGCAATAAAGGAACGAAACAAGGCCTACAGAAAAATGATAAAAAACAGACAAAACAACTACCTTAAAGAAAATTTCAACACCAAAAAGAAAGAAGCAAAAAGGGCAATTAGACTTTCAAAGAAAAGTTTTTACACCAGCCAGATAATAAATGCAGAGGGAGATAGCAAGAAACTATGGAGGATTCTAAAAGACCTGGAGGTAGGGAGTGATATCAAACGTGTGGCTATAAAAAAGATGAACACCGCAGCAGGAACCCAAACTACTGGCCAACAAGAAATTCCTGATGAAATTAACAACTACTACATAAATATAGCCCAACAACTGGCAGCAAAGATAAAGGGGCCAAAACTAACAAACCTGACTCGGAATACGATAACAGATCGAACGCTCTACCTGAGACCAACATCGGAAAGAGAAATAACAGAAATAGTACAAGGACTGAAAAACAGCTCTCCTGGCTACGACAAGATAAAGGCGTATGCGAGAAGTTCTAGTACTAATAATTACAACCCTAATAAACAAACACCTAAAATTAGGAAGTTTTCCTGAAGAACTAAAGATAGCCCGAATAACGCCAATTTACAAAGGAGGAGAAAAATGTGAACCGAGTAACTACCGACCAATTGCTAACTTAACAGTCTTCAGTAAGATCTTTGAGAAAGTTCTCCATAATAGACTTTCAGCCCACCTAACTAATCTGGGGATAATAACACCGAGTCAGCACGGATTCCAGAAAAACAAAAGCACAACTACGGCAGTAATAAACCTGTTAGACCATCTACAAACCAAAATTGATGAAGGCAAATGCGTAACTGGGCTGATACTTGACTTTAGGAAGGCTTTTGATACAGTGGACATAGAAATCCTCCTGACCAAACTAGAAGACATGGGCATAACAAACAACGCATTATCCATTTTCCAAACATACTTAGTAGCCCGAAAACAATACACTACAGTAGGGAACGAGTCCAGCCAAGTAAAGGAAACAAAATGTGGAGTACCACAAGGCTCTATACTGGGACCATATTTATATATTTTGTATATAAATGACCTATCCGACCAAGAACTGCAAGGAAAACAAATGATGTATGCCGACGACCTGGCAATTTTCTATGAGAATCGAGATGATCAAGAAACACAACAAAAAATACAACAGGACCTAGACAAACTAATGAAATGGACAAACTCAAACCTTTTAACTTTAAGGTGGCGCCAGACATGCGGCATTCGGCAAGTGCCGAGCGATCGCTCGGCAAATAGCGAATAATTGAAGTGCTCGCATTTTTTGCGCCAAGTACTCGCGATATAGCGAGCACTTCGAACTACATATGCGCCGTTTGTCGTGTGTCGAGTAGCTTTGGGAACAACGAATATTCGCTATTCAAAGTATACAAACTGCAGACCCACGGCCATGGACAGCGATACAGAACTTTTTATTAATTGTGCCTCTTTTGACGTCATGTCTTGTAGTATTTAGGTTATTTTCGTCCCGACACCTTTAGTAGTTTCTCCGGAATCGTCGTCACAAAAATCTGGTACACACATACGCACACACACACACACATACACACACACACACAGACATTTTTTTGTACCTTGGTCAAAAATGTTCAGGGGACCCAAAAAGACCTATTTCCGCTAAAATCTCAATTTTTTTTTCGGCATGATTACAATACTTTGGCATACTGCGTATGATGAAGTAAAAAAAAAAAACGAAGAGAAGAAGATGGTGGATGGTGTCACTTCATCGAAATAGACAAATGTAGGTGTTAAAATGGAAGACCACTCTATTTCTGCAGTAATAACAAATAACTAGTCGGTACAGCGATTCACAAGCAGGTTAATACTTGGCTGCAAACAAACGCATATGTGGATGCACTTTGTGCGCGGCGCGCGCCGAATATTCGTTTTCTTTGATGTGGCATTAAAGACCGACACGCAACGGAAACAAGGCGAGCACAGTCCGAGCAGTACATTTGGTCGTTGCCAAGTAGCAAGTAATCCCTCCACACTACTCGGCATTTGCCGAGCGATTGCTCGGCACTTGCCGAATGCCGCATGTCTGGCGCCACCTTTAAATGAAGAGAAATGCAGTATTATTCACATAGAAAAAGGGCAACAACAACACAACGTCGTAGTTACTGTAAACCAAAAAATCTTAAAGGAGGAAACAAAAGTAAAATACTTGGGACTAAACATTGACAAACAGTTAAACTGGGTGAAACATATCAGCCAAATGAGAGCTGTCATCTCATCATACACTGGGCTTGTGCATAAGATCAAAGATATACTACCATTAAAAAAAAGCGAATGATATATGAGACATATGTATAAAGCAAACTTACATACATGATCGCTTTTTACGGAACAGGGAACAAGACCGCCATCGGAACGCTGCAGAGATCGCAAAACAAACTATTAAAAACCTTATACAATCTACACCCTCACTACCCAACAGAAAACCTATATCCAAAAACAAAACACCTAAATGTAGAAGAACTGAGGAAGTTGGAAACGGTAAAACTTGTACACAACATAGTACAAAACTACATCCACGATGAGCAGCTGTGCTACGCACGGAACAGAGAAATTCACCATTACGAGACAAGAACACGAGACAACTTCAGAATACCCAAAACAAACACTTTAATGGGAGGAAGAAAACTAATGTGTGAGGGACTGCACTTATACAACACCCTACCCGACACCATCAAAGAATTGGAGCAACTACATTTCAGTAGAAAAGCAAAAGAATGGTTGATTGAAAGAAGAAGAATATAAACATAGCTTATTTTACACTTGTTGAATAATTATCTGTTATAACCCCTTAAAGGCCGGCTACACGTGCATGCTTTACGACAAGCTTGCCTGCGCAAACTGGCATGTATCGGGAACGCCGTGCGTTAGGACGGCAAAACTGTAGCTCGCGCAAACCCATAAGCGCGGCCTGTACAAACGTCGCACTGCTAAATATTTTGCCTGCGCGATTTTAGTTTGTGCAGTTAAGTCTGTGCGTTAAGACGGGGTACGTACGGCGTACAGGCATTGGAATATGATTTCTGAGCGTACAGGCTCAGGTTCTACGCCTGGCTGGTGGTCTCGTAAATATCTTGTCAAATTAGACAAGAAATTGCCAATGAAGGGATATAAATCTAATACGGCTGCTTTTTTAGGACCCGATGCGGAAAGCGTTGCGGCCAGGTTAGCAGTTTTTCGCATTTTATTGCAAATTGTCACGTAATTGAAATTTTAACCCTGAATAAAAGTAATATTTATAAAATTTAAAAATATTGCTTACTTTTTCTTGTATACAGTACCTAATTTTCAAACTACTAGCGCACTATGGGAACTTTTTTTGCTAATTTACCAAAAAAATCGCGGGAGTAAATTTATGAGTTCTCAAAAACTGTTGCACTGATGGTTTGGTTACTATACTTATTGGCGGAATTAAATATAAATATACTTAACACGTTCCGTCTCGGAACTGTATTGAATTTATTTCCCTTCTTTTTCCTTATTTGAATGTACTGATAGAGCTAATTGGGAAGACGGAAGACCGTCTGACCGTATATAAAATGTCGGACGTACGGACGTATTCAAGACAAGTAATTTATTATCTATTTAATCGCCAGCCATTTCGGCTTTCCCTTAAATCACTGACCATATTTATATGCGGAATGAATGTTTCTTCTTCGTAGCCATTTTTTTTACCACTCCCTCAAATCATTAAGCAAATTTATATGCGAATGGATGTTCCTTTTCATTAGCCATTTCTTCGACCACTTGGTCGGGATTGTTTAAATCGTCGTTCTTTAATCAGTAAACCATAGAACAATTCTTCTAGCAAAAATAAATGTTCGTTTGGCCACATTTTTAACCGCAATCACCGGTCGACGATTTGTATTTGACGGTTTGCGAGTACTTACCTGTGCCGTCAAGCCACGCTTCCTAGTACCGTGCAAACTAATCGTGCAGGCAAGTCGCTGCCGTGAAGCCACGCCATGGTGTACCGCCTTACTTGCACAAACTATACCGTGCAGGCAAGTCGCTGTCGTGTGGCCGGGGTTTTAGGGGTTTTTGAGATTGATTTTTCCAAATAAAAAAAAAAATATATATTTTCTGGTTGTAAAGCGGATGATTATCTACAAGAAATGTCAATTTGAATTTCTTAAGGCCATTAATGTACTTAGTGTCTAGCTCGAGACACCCTGTAAAACAACGTTAATTATTATTAATTAAAAATAAACTCTATTTTTTTTTAGTTTTCTTTAATTTGTGTGTTTGTATTTTTCAGATCTGACATAAACATTAAATTGGAATTTACTGAAACTACTATTTCTGTCGGAAAGACAGAAACTTCACAATCACTATTCAAGTGCGGCAAATGTGACTATACATCAGATCAAGCAAACCAACTCAAAGAGCATGCGAAGATACATAAGAAGGAGAAGTTATATAAATGCCGCATTTGCGACTATCATACTAAACAGCTTAGAATTTTTAAAGCGCATAAGCAACTACACGCAGCACAAATACCACGTAAACGACACCTAAGAAAAACTAGACAAAAACCATTAAAATGCTCCATATGTAACTATACTTGTGCAGATAATAGTCACCTTATACAACATATAAGAACACATACAGGAGAAAAACGATTTAAATGTAAAACTTGCGACTACTCATCTTCAAGCTTAGGGCACCTCAATATTCACATGCGAACGCACACAGGCGTGAAACCATTTCAAAGCGACAAATGTCACTACCGTTGTTCACAAAGTGGTAATATCAAAATGCATATGATATCACATACAAAGGAAAAACCTTTTCAATGCGACAAATGTGACTGTGCCTATGGATACAAAAGGAATCTTAAAGCGCATATGAGAACACATACAGAAGAAAAAGCGTTCAAATGTGAAAAATGCGACTATACTAGGCATTACCGTTATTACTTTAGGACCCACATGAAAATACATTCCGACGTGAAACCAATCAAATGTACGATTTGTGACTACTCGACGGCATATCCGTCAGGCTTGATAATCCACATGAAAATGCATACCGGCGAGAAGCCTTTCAAATGTACGGTCTGTGACTACTCGACTGCATATTCGTCATCGTTGAAACGCCACATGGGAAAGCATACTGGCGAGAAGCCGATAAAATGTACAGTTTGTGAGTTCTCGACGATATATTCGTCAGCGTTGAAACATCACATGAGAACGCATTCAGGGGAAAAGCCGTTTCAATGTACCGTGTGTGACTATGCTTCTTTGACATCTTTTTACCTTACAGTCCATATGAGAAAGCATACAGGAGTGAAACCGTTCCAATGCAGCAAGTGTGATTATAAGTTTTCACAGAGCTCAAATCTTACCCGTCATATGAAGAACATGCATAAGTAACCGGCTCAAAAGAACGAAGTCCAATTTTGTCTGGCTTTTAAAAATGTTCTTGTAGTGTCTGGACAAGCTATACGGGGTCTTTCACGACGCGTGTGATAATAAATAAATAAACTTTATTTCACCAAAATACATTTGTAACAGGGAAATGGTCAAAAGAAAAGAAAAATGCACATAGCGCATATATCAATACAATAGAAGTTACAATAAGATACAATAAAAGTTTAGTCTATCTCATTTTTCATGTAATTCCTGAATTCTTCAACATCGTAGAAGATTTTGTCGGTCAGCAGGTTTCTGAGATCTGCTTTTAGTTTCCTTGGCGTTTAACTCCTCCAAAGGGCAGGTAACATATTAAATAGCTCCAAATGTCGATACTGGCTGGCAGTTGTATTTATACGATGGAAGGGTATGGTAATGTCTCTTGTGTTCCGTAGCATTCGGCTTCTTGATTCACTTCTATCTTGGTGGTCTGATATAACACTCTTTGCATGTAGTATTTGTTTAAAAATATATGCAGATGGCAGTGGCATTATCTTGAATTTTCAGAAGAGTGGTTTGCAGTGGGTTGGACCAGCTGGCTTGTTCTATAGAAAGGACAGCTTTCTTTTGCAAGATGAATATCTTTCCAGTGTGGGCTGATTCTCCCCACAATTCTAACCCATAACTTAGTCTTGAGTGGAATAGTGCATGATACGTTATTACAGCCGCATCTCTCCCGACAATCTGTCTCACTCTTCTAATAGCATATGTTGCTGTACAAAGAGCTGATGTAAGAGCATTTGTGTGATCCAACCAGGTGAGACGTGTGTCAAGGGTGACACCAAGCAGTTTTGTTGAAGAAGCCTGGATAGTTGTATTCCGCTTGCTTGTGAAGCTTAATGTTGATGTTTTGGTGTCGTTCATCTGTAAAGCATTTGCACCAAACCACTCCTTAGCTTCAGATAGTGGTGAGACAGTTTTTGACTCGAGGGTGTTGATATCTGCGTCCCTGGTAAGGAGTGTCGTGTCATCTGCAAATAGAACAGCTGTGGCAGACATGTTCTCTGGAAGGTCGTTGATAAACAGACAGAACAGCACTGGACCCATCAGTGATCTCTGAGCTACTCCATTCTTGACAGTCAATAGTGAGCTCATCTCTCCCTCAGTGTAAACTCCTTGTCTCCTGTTGCTAAGGTATGATTCAATTAGAGACAAGGGTTGACCTGATTAGACGTATAATATGGAGAACCAAATGAATTACTTAATTAATATTTTGACGTTATCAAGTGACATGCGTATCTACGCAGTTGAATAACAATACAAACAATTAGCCGGCCATACACAGACGTTCTTTTGTTTCAAAAATCGTGGCGTGTTGGGATGTGGCGGTATGTATACGCGAAAGAACGTCATGCCAAAAAATCGTCATGTACCATACACCTAGTAAAGCATCCAAATGATTTAGCACGTGATTGGGCCTGGTACATCAGTTTCAAGGGGAAAAGCGTATGTGTGTGGATAAAAAGTGTCATTTATCGTGTCGTTTGATACGGTATGTCGTTATGTAGAAATTTTCAAAGTGATTTTTGTTACCGACGCGACGTTGCGCCCTCCAACTTAACCAAGAAAGTAGCAAAAGACGTGGCGTGCCGCATGCAAGGGTGTACTCTGTGTGTGTGTGTGCTCGCGGTACGCTCCAGTCCAGCAGATGGCACATCTAAAATCCCGTCCCGTTCTATCATTGCGTGCTCCGTAGTTCACTCACGTACATGATTTTCTACATGGTTTTAGAGATGACACGATAAACGGCGCGAAAGAACGTCTGTGTATGACTAGCTATTCGGAGTAGACTGACAATCTCAGATAAATAAGGGGATATGGATAGCCAAAGGCTATAGTTAGCGTGTTGGTTTGTTTGTAACAAACATATCGCCCTAAGAAGTAAGAGGGGAAGTACGCGAATGTAAACAAAACATGTCGTCGCATCATTGGCGGGCGACCGTGTTTTAGCCAAAGGGTTTGTTTATATTCAAAATAACTAAACTTTTAAAATCTGAATGAACACCTAACTATTTTTAGCATAGAATATAATAAATAATTATTCAGAGTAACAATTAACTATTTGTCTAAATGTTTTTCCCCTTGGGATCTAATACTAATACACCTATAAAACCCTTAGGTAACCTTTACGGACGCCCATGGAAATTGAGGTTATTTGGTACTTACTGGTAAAGAGTAATTATAGGTGCCAATACGCCTTATGGCACACAAAACAACTTCTTAGCATTGTAATATTATATAAATGACAAATACAAACTTAAAACTGCCAATTAGCGTTAATATCCGCGAAAAAAAAATATTTGTATTTTAACAAATGGTACGTTGTGCGACGTACCAAAACAAACAAGTGGTTGTATATGTTCGCTACACATTTTCTGCCCCCTTTACCTATCCATGTCTATTTATCTGAGGTGACAATAGACAATTGTTAAATTTATAACCTTAATCGCCAATCATTGACATTGCCGAGTGACAGTACAGACAATTAATTGTCAAACTTATAACCTTAATCGTCAATAATTGACATTGATGACTTAAAATTTACAATTTGTATGACAAATATTTGATATATAACCATGGCAACCCTTAACGCCGGCGCGGGCGTTAAGAAGCAGTTTTTGCCCCGGTATCTAAGATGTAAAATGTCACTTTATGATCATCTAGGTCCTAGGACATAAATATAAATTCTAGTTACACATGTAACCAAAATTCTTTCTGAATTTGGGGCGTTTACCTTAGTTTATGAGTTATTGTGCGCGAGTTATAAATGTTAAATTAGGTTCTCAATAACATCGTAGCTGTTGATGATAGACCAACCGAGTTAGGCATTTTCGGACAGCTGGTTTACCGATCTTTCAAAATACTAGAATCTCAGATCGACAATACCTAAAAGTGATTTTTACTATCCACAATGGGTTAACTTGTTTCCTTATCGTTGCTAGTTACCTCAGAATGATTATTTTAAAATGCCAGTTTTTAATAATTTTATCAAAACAATTAGGATAAAACTATCAAAAACTGCAATAATATATACCTATTGTTCCATTTACAAAAAACATAAGTTATACTTAATAACATAACCTATTTAACGTTTCAATCATTTGTAATTTTTTTTTGTTTCTACAGATTGTTTGCTATTCGTTAGCACTTGTGCGCCCTTTTTAGTTTTACTAGATATGAATATACGAACATAGCGTATGATACAGACTTACTTTTTTAGTTTTGTTGCACCTCTACCGTTTTCGAAATATATTAAAAATAACGTTTGAAATAAAAACCTACCTCCACTTCTTTTTAAAAATTTTAACACGTTGACTACCAAACACGAGATAACTCATAGGTTTTCCATTGACATATCTTGTAGCGTAGCTGGCAGTTAATGTGTTAACTGTTATTTTAAGTAATTGATAATGAAAGAACCATACAAGAATTATAGACAATTTTGCCTATTCTTTTGTGTTAATATCGCTGTACAAAATTAACAACTTAAAAATTATTGTGATAAACTCACCTCTGTGAACTTGGCCCCTCCTTTTTCGAAATTTGGAATTCTGTTTCTACAGATCGTTTGCAATTCGTTTGCAATTGTTTGCACCCTCGCCGTTTCCGAGATAAAATTAGAACAAATTCGAAGGGGCCAGATTCACAGTAGCCCCTCCTTTTTCGAAATTTGAAATTCTTTTTCTACAGATCGTTTGCAATTCGTTTGCAGTTGTTTGCACCCTTTTTAGTTTCGCTTGCACCCCCGCCGTTTTCGAGATAAAATTAAAACAAATTCGTAGGGGCCAGATTCACAGTAGCCTCTCCATTTTCGAAATTTTAAATTCTGTTTCTTTAGATCGTTTGCAATTATTTGCACCCTTTTTAGTTTCATTTGCACCCCCACCGTTTTCGTGAAAAAAATAAAACAATTTTATGAAGTGAGAATTTGGTCCTCCTTTTAAAATATAATTTTTCTTTTCTTCACTTGTTTGCACTCTTTTTAGTTTTGTTTCCACCCCTACTGTTTTTCAGATATATTTCAAATAAAGTTTAAAATAAAAACTTACCCCTTTTTACAAATTTCAAAATTATTTTCTATAGATTTATTACCATTGTATTGCACATGCTTGCACTCTCTTTGTTCTTGCACCATTGCAGTTTTTGAAAAAAAAAGCAAAGATATAAGTAAATAAGTGTGAACCAGCCGACACTTATTAATTTAAACAAAAAATAGCAAAATACAAATTACAATAAGTTGAAGGGACAATAAATTAACCTGAATTGCACAGTGCACACCCATGTACAGGCTATCCCATTTTCTCTCCAGCACAATGTTTGTTTTAGATATATAGTTGTAATTTCATACTGCATAAAAAATAGCACATGGACTTACTGTTTTTCCAACTCCTTAAAAAGTTGCAGCCGTTTAAAATGTTAACAAAACCGTGTTATAAATAGCTCTACTTTCTCAAGGAATCGAAAAACCAATAAGCCTATTAGAAACGTTTTACTCAGAATGACAATAACTTTCGAGAAAAAAATAGGTTTCATTTTTATTTACGGACTCCTTTTTAAGGAATTTATTATTTATTGAAACCCTTCTCAACTAAATTGACACCCGATAAATTAACAGAATACTCGCTGTGGAAAGCAGTAAGGAAGTACAAGAGGCCAGTGGCCCATGTCCCACCTATAAGACGAAGAAACTACAGCTGGGCAAGAGACCTAACACAGAAGGCTGAAATTTTGGCACGTCTAACAGAAGTCTGCCCGTCCCACAAAATCAAATCAGAGCCAATATACCCTATGAAAAAGAAGGCATGCAGCTACTTACTCCAAAGGAAATTGCCAGAGAAGTCAAGACAAACCTGAATCCAAAAAAGGCACCTGGATATGATCTTATCACAGGGAACAATAATCTAAAAAAGGTATTGTTATGTTGGCGTATCTAAAAGAAGTTATCATGATACCAAAACTAGGCAAACCACCGAATGAGGCCAAACCATATCGCTTAACATCATTGTTACCAATGATATCGAAGCCCTTTGAAAAGCTGCTTCTAAAGAGAATGAAACCTATCATTGAGAGAAAGGAACTAATTCCTAATCAACAATTTGGTTTTAGAGAAAAGCATTCCACTATAGATCAAGCCCATTGAATAACGGATATCATCGAGAAAGCATTAGAAGAAAGGCTGAGCTAAAGCAAAGAAAGGAGGAGCTTGATTCACAGTAGCCCCTCCTTTTTCGAAATTTTAAATTCTATTTCTACAGATCGTTTGCAATTCGTTTGCAATTATTTGCAGCCTTTTTAGTTTCGTTTGCACCCCTACCGTTATCGCAATAAAATTAAAACAATTTTGTGAAGTGTGAATCCGGCCCCTCTTTTTCAAAATTTAATTTTTTTCTGCAGTTCGTTTGCCTCTTTTTGCAATTTTCTATAGCTTTATTACCATTGTATTGCATTAGTTTGGCTCTCTTTGGTTTTGCACCCTTACAGTTATGGAAAATAACAAAAATAAAAATTGATAAGTGTGAACCAGCTGACACTTATTAATTTAAACACAACTTTATTTACTAGTATCATTAATGGAGCAACACAGTTTGGATAGCAATACACTAAACCTATAAGAAAAATGACAAAATACAAATTACAATAAATTGAAGGGACAATAAATTAACCTAGGCATTAATCTAGAATTTGGGACTGAACTGCTATAAATTTAATACATATGCTAATGTTTCAAGTCTGTATGTATTAAAAAAAGGAAAAGTGCATACACATATACAGCGAGGTATCCCAATTTCTCTTCCTCAAAAATTTTCTTTTAGATAGTTAAGTCATACTGAACAAAACAGTCAATGAACTTTTTGAATTTGTTTTTCAACTCCCTTGAAGCCGCTTGAAGTAGTAACACAATAAAGATATTTTTAAATAAAACACGTATAAACCCAAAAGAGAACATCATCAAAAAAATTTTAAATAAAAAAAGATTTTAAAAAGAAATGATGAAATAAATAAATATGTTTTCTTTGTTTTAGCTCGCCTTCTTTCTAATGCTTTCTCGATGATATCCGTTATTCTATAGGCTTGATCTATAGTGGAATGCTTTTCTCTAAAACCAAATTGTTGATTAGGAATTGGTTCCTTTCTCTGAATGATAGGTTTCATTCTCTTTAGAAGCAGCTTTTCAAACGGCTTCGATATCATTGGTAACAATGATGTTAAGCGATATGGTTTGACCTCATTCGGTGGTTTGCCTAGTTTTGGTATCATGATAACTTCTTTTAGATACGCCAGCATAACAATACCTTTTTTAGATAATTGTTCTCTGTGATAAGATCATATCCAGGTGCCTTCTTTGGATTCAGGTTTGTCTTGATTTCTCTGGCAATTTCCTTTGGAGTAAGTAGCTGCATGCCTTCTTTTTCATAGGGTATATTGGCTCTGATTTGATTTTATGGGACGGGCAGATTTCTGTTAGATGTGCCAGCATTTCAGCCTTCTGTTAGGTCTCTTGCCCAGCTGCAGTTTCTTCGTCTTATAGGTGGGACATGGGCCACAGGCCTCTTGTACTTCCTCACTGCTTTCCACAGCGAGTATTCTGTTAATTTATCGGGTGTCAATTTAGTTGAGAAGGGTTTCAATAAATAATAAATTCCTTTAAAAGGAGTCCATAAATAAAAATGAAACTTATTTTTTTCTCGAAAGTAATAATTGTCATTCTGAGTAAGAAGTTTCTAATAGACTTATTGGTTTTTCGATTCCTTGAGAAAGTAGAGCTATTTATAACACGGTTTTGTTAATATTTCAATTGGCTGTAACTTTTTAAGGAGTTGGAAAAACAGTAAGTCCATGTGCCTTTTTTATGCAATATGAAATTAGAACTTACTAAAACAAACATTGTGCTGGAGAGAAAATGGGATAGCCTGTACATGGGTGTGCAATTCACGTTAATTTATTGTCCCTTGACTTTATTCTAATTTGTATTTTGTTATTTTTTGTTTAAATTAATAAGTGTCGGCTGGTTCACTCTTATTTACTAGTATTTTTTTTTTAAATTACTGTAATGGTGCAAGAACAAAGAGAGTGCAAGCATATGCAATACAATGGTAATAAATCTATAGAAAATGATTTTGAAATTTGTAAAAAGGGGTAAGTTTTTATTTCAAACTTTATTTAAAATATATCTGAAAAACAGTAGGGGTGGAAACAAAACTAAAAAGAGTGCAAACAAGTGAAGAAGAAAAAAATATATTTTAAAAGGAGGACCAAATTCTCACTTCACAAAATTGTTTTAATTTTTTCACGAAAACTGTAGGGGTGCAAACGAAACTAAAAATAGTGCAAACAATTGCAAACGAATTGCAAACGATCTGTAGAAAAAAATTGAAATTTTGAAATGGGAGGGGCCAAGTTCACGCTTCACAAAATTGTTTTAATTTTACCACGAAAACGGTAGGGGTGCAAACGAAACTAAAAAGGGTGCAAATAATTGCAAACGATCTGTAGAAAAAAAAAATTGAAATTTTGATAAAGTAGGGGCCAAGTTCACGCTTCACAAAATTGTTTTAATTTTACCACGAAAACGGTAGGGGTGCAAACGAAACTAAAAAGGGTGCAAATAATTGCAAACGAATTGGAAACGATCTGTAGAAATAGAATTTAAAATTTCGAAAAAGGAGGGGCTACTGTGAATCTGACCCCTCCGAATTTGTTTTAATTTTATCTCGAAAACGGCGGGGGTGCAGTCGAAACTAAAAAGGGTGCAAACAATTGCAAACGAATTGCTAACGATCTGTAGAAATAGAATTTAAAATTTCGAAAAAGGAGGGGCTACTGTGAATCTGGCCCCTCCGAATTTGTTTTAATTTTATCTCGGAAACGGTGAGGGTGCAAACGAAAATAAAAAGGGTGCAAACAATTGCAAACGAATTGCAAACGATCTGTAGAAACAGAATTCCAAATTTCGAAAAAAGAGGGGCCAAGTTCACAGAGGTGGATTTGAGCCAATGCAAGCTCCTTCGCTCCCAATCACAAGTCTTGAATAAAATTCTTCAATATAAATGGAATTTTTTCGAAAGTTTTTCAGGTATGTCCATTCCATTCGAGTCGCGGCAACGTATGCTATGACGTTCGCTATACAACCCGCACAAAAGTGTATTCTATTGGTACTGCACTCGCCGTGCATTTTTCATGCACCAGTTCAGTGCTAGTTCAACCAGCGATGAGATATAACAAGCTACGACAGTCGACCTTTCCCGCCGTTAGAAATTTGAGCGCGCATGCGCGAACGTTGGCCGTACTTACCTGTTTTCCCGCAGCGCGGCGTTAGTTTATTCGTTATTTGATTGTCAGTTTGTGAAGTAATGACGGATAGCGGCAATCTATTCCATTTTCCTGTCAGAGTGACAGTGGCTTTTACACTTTCCTGTCAAAGTGACAGTGGCAGTGTCAGTTTTAAGTCATAGATTTGCCCATTCTGCAGTGGCGCCATCTAGCAGAATCTTTTAAATCACGGCTGTCGCGCCTGCTAGTTGTGTAAAACTTAGAACACCGATATCAAAGGTACCGCCGCGAGTGTCCCATCTTGATATTTCTAATCGCTGGTTCAACCTCAGGACAGAACGAGTTTTACCCAATGAAAACGCTATTAATTTTTTCACGGAAAAGGTAGCGTGCAACAAAACTAAACATAGTGCAAACGAATTGCAACCGATCTGTCAAAAAATGAAATTTTGAAAAAAGGAGTTCACAGTTCATCAAATAGTTTTAATTTTATTACGAAAATGGTAGGGGGGCCAAATTCACCTTTTACAAAATTGATTTATTTTTTTCACGAAAACGTTAGGAGTACCAGCAAACTAAAAAGGGTGCAAGAAATTGCAAACGATCTGTAAAAATAGAATTTAAAATTTCGAAAAAGGAGGGGCTACTGTTAATCTGGCCCATCGCCCATCCGAATTTGTTTTAATTTTATATCGAACACGGCGGGGTGCAATCGTAAAGAAAAAAGGATGCAAACGATCTGTAGAAAAAAGAATTCCAACTTTCGAAAAACGAGGGGCCAAGTTTCATAGAGGTCAGATGGATTCAGGAACCTTTGCGGACTCTGGTTGACTAATCATGGGCAAGGGGTAGGTTGTTCTGTTAAGTTCATTTGACTGCCCAAAAGCAAAAGGAACGCGACATGTAACTTAGTTTTGATTAGCTCAGCAAAGATCAACTAAGAAATGTGCAAATACAAAGCAGCTGAACGATGAAGCACGCATTTTTTCGCTAGAGCTCAGCGCCTGAAGCACTCGAAGTGGCTGAACGGAACAATATGGAGTGTCACTCATTACATAACCTCAACATCTCTGACGTAAAAGTGCATTTCTCGCGTGTGAATTAGGCAGATATTTGCCCCCCAGATATAAACTAAAATTAATAACTAAACTTTAAACGATCGGAAATCCATTAAACTGTCAATGACATTCGTGAGAAAATAATTTTCTCTATCATTTATTAAGGACACTGTATAAACCATATGAGGTAAGAAAACGCCGAGAATGATGCTTAGTTTGTATCGCATTCTACATCAAGATAGTCTAATACCACACTTAATATGGATATTACATAACTTACACCCTTCAAACTATTGCCGCACTCCTTTTTTGTTTGTTTTTCAGATTCGAGCAAATAAAATAAATATGACAACGTTTCAACATTCGTCAATGAAACATGAAGGAAACGATGCGATTGAAGACGTTCCTCCAGTAAAGAAATTCAGTTGCAGCTTATGCGGGTTTAATTTTAGCAAGAAGAAGTTTTTGATAAATCATGAAAACTTCTGCAAGGATGTTGATAATCCCGCAGACAGGTTGGGCGCGGACAAAAGTAAGCTCTTCGCATTATTTTTTTCACTTTTAAATTGTAACTTACATTTTGCTTTTATTGTTTTAGTCACTAAGCCTCGTAAGGAGGAGATCCATGCCACAACAGAACCAATGTAAGTTTTCTATAATCCAACCTAAAACTCATTTTTAATGTGGAAATATATACACTAAAGTTGCTCAATAAATGCCCTTGGTTCACCAATTTTTAGCTACTGAACCTAATCGGCTTGGCTAAACCCTAATAGGGTATTTGTCTGTATTAAAAATATGATTTGGATTATAGTCATCCTAATTGATTACAGTTTAAGGAAACTATTTGTTATTACTTTTCCAAAATAATTTGCATTATTTTTATTAAAAATTAAAATTGAATTTTATTCACGTCCTATCACGTGATTGAAAACGCTCTGTAGTTGGCCCAGTCTCCAGTGACGTCACATCATATTAAGCTTGTGCTTTTTCTCGTTTGACTTTACTACACTAGTTTCCACACAATAGAAACAACTTTGTTAAAGCTGATAGTGGTAATCTACCAAAGGTTAAAGCTTTGATGCAGGGATTCTTCATTAAAAATAATCCTTGGTTATATGCTCCGGAACTAAGTAACGTATAAAAAGTGCAATGTAAGCATAACTTTGTAGGTTAGGTTAGTCCTAATCTCAAACTGTCAAATTATACATGGATCGAAAACACAATAGATAATTATATAACTGCCGAGGAGGACGCATAGACTAACGCATAGCGATGTCAGTCAGCGGGATACAGACGTGATAATACGTTTCTTACGAATACCGCAATCTTTACTTATGCCATGAACGAAATAAATCATATAAAATAAATGATTGATACAAATTACGGATACCTAATATTATTATCTAGTTATCTTGACATCGAATTACTGTTGAAACTGAAACTAATGTGTAAATATAATCAGACAGAAATACATAAGCGTATTGGTGACCATGGCTAACACAGCTAAAACCATACATTGAACGACAAAAAAATTATTGATACAAATTATGGATACCTAATATTTTTATCTAGTTATTTTGACGTCGAATACCTGTTGAACTACTTTGATTTGATTATTTTTTCGGTATATATTGAGCATTACACTCATGAAGATTATCACTTTATTTTTTTTGTTTAATTTCTCTATTTTTTGCCGATGGTAACAGTAGAAATAAAAAGTAATAGAATAATGACGTTGTGTTTTCTTTTATAGCACCTACCCGGTCTATAAACATAATGTCGTTGTCGGTATTCGTATTTCACGGTGGCATACATTTTTTGCGTGTTGGTAAAGACGTAAAACCCATATTTTTTGTGTCACAATTTCGGCGCTAAGAATGACGAAAAGTCCTTTTAGACCGAGAGCCTGTGACCGCCAGACCTTCCTCATAGTATAAACGCTGCAAATTTCTCTGCGCATATCCCCAACACAGCTAAAGAACGATTGGCTACTATGAAGTTTGGATCATAGTGGCTTTGGCAGATAACAGGTAGCAAAGGTGTATAAAATTGTTACCCAAAATCGTCAAAGTGTAAAGCGTAATTTCTTTATATTTTCTTCGGAATAATAGTAGAAATCTCGTTGACCATTGGCAGACACTTACTATCGTGGCAATCCTTCGCCAGACACCCTCAAACTTTAATAAATTGTAATTGTACTTTCCTTATTTTATAAAGGCTGGATTTTATATGTTACTTGGGTAACTATTAGATGTTTTCTGAGAAGCCAGACAGTTTAATATCTCACTCACACCCGCTTGAATGTGTATTGCCTCAGCGCTCGCACCTACAACTGCCCTTCAACTTTATCTGGCAAGATGTTAGAACTGTCGAAAGGGTCTGGCTTCTCAGAAAACATCTTCTAATAGTTACGCAAGTAACATATATAAAATTCAGCCTTTATAAAATAACGAAAGTTCAATTACTATTATTAAAGTTTGAGGGTGTCTGGCGAAGGGTAGCCACGATGGTAAGTGTCGGGCAATAGTTAATAAGATTTCTAATATTATTACGAAGAAAATATAAAAGAAATTACGCTTTATACTTTGACGAATTTGGGTAACAATTTTATACACTTTTGCTACCTGTTACCTGCCAAAGCCACTATGATCCGAACTTCATAATAGCCAATCGTTCTTTAGCTGTGTTGGGAAAATGCGCAGAGAAATTTGCAGCTTTTATACTATGAGGAAAGTCTGGCGGTCACGGGCTCTCGGTCTATTTCATTCTTTGTTGCTTTTAGAATCGTCGGTCTCCTTTTGTCGGATTCCTTATATCCACAAACCAAGACAAACATATTTATCCATTTTTTGACAAATTGAGTATATTATTGACTATACATATTTGTACATCATATGTATGTATTATTGGTATTTTATATTTGCGTGGTGACAGAGATTATATTTTTGGTCATGTAGTAAGTGAGATTTCGCGCGGGATTTAAAGTTGAACGCTGGTGTATTTTGTTTTAATGTCCAATCGAGGTTGGTATTTGCCAAGCGTCTTGGATTTTTGGGCGCGAAGTAGGGTTGCCAACATTGTACCTATGCTGACCCGGAGAAAAATAGTTATATTTTGGAGATAAGTTTAAATTAATAACAGCCGCCACAAAAATGTGCGGCTTCGACACATACTCTTTAGTAACGCTATGGTGTGAAATTTTGAAATAGGTAGTGTAGAAAATGATGAGATATAGATGCTAATTACTAACTAAATTAATTTATTTCAAATAATGTCTACTAGATCTCCCTCTTTTCGTTTCTGCCTTTTATTGTCGATTTTTACGACACAACCAACATGAGAGAAAATGCCAATATTACCACGTAAACCAAGCATAATTGTGATGTACTGAGAGCATTTTTTTAAGGGATCATGTGTTTTTGCTTGAAGTAATTATCTACACGTTCCCTAACTAACTTTAAATTTTCATTTTATACCGACAATTATTGGCGTTTTGCATAAACCTCCATAATAAGTGAATCTCTAGTCAGAAATGATAACTATATCTCTCAGTATTTGTAAATTTATAGTCCAACTATGCGTAAAATTTTCAAATAAAGGTATCGCTGTCGTCATCTCCATGATTTAAAGAAATACTGTTTTATAGCAGACCAATATTCTGTGAACTGTCTTGGACAGACTCGTAAATAGTCAAAATAATCAACGAAAGTTCAAAACATATTTTGTTAATTAATGTATCATTATTGAATGTTGATTTCTGACAACAAAATTTCTACTTTAAATAATACCCGTCTTTTTGAAAGCCATTTTTGATATTAGATTTGTCGCAGTCGAGGCAGGATACAATCTTCTGCTTTCGTCGTACCGCTACAGAATTCCTACTGTATTCACTAGACATGTGACAAAATCAAAAATGCTACAATTGCTACTTTCAAAGTTTCTCACATGCTCTCAAAACGTAAAATTAAATTGTTTTGTAAAGATTGATTAATAATAGTGCTTCTTATTTTGAGAAAAATTCCTATTTTTAAGGGAAATCGCTGCAAACTGTATGATTAAAAAAAACAATTGAATGCATGAGAATGAAAAGTGGATAAAAGCACATGGCTTCCTATGGTCTTTAGCCACTTTTCATTCTGAGCCCGCCACTTACTGTATTATCATAAACTTTAAAACATCTTTAGGGGTCACTACGTTTCTCAAACGATCGATGATTACCTTTAGTTAACCCGGAGAATTTAACTGAAAACCCGTAGCCCGGAGAATGGTCGCCAAACCCGAAGTCTCCGGGTCAAAATGACCATGTTGGCAACCCTAGCGCGAAGTGTTAAGGGCGGTAGAAGGCGCACAACCAACCATACACTTCGGTATCGGGTTTTGAACGGGGCGGACGTGTGTCGAACGACCGCCCAATATGGCCCCAATGTGGGGCCATTTTATAAAGATTGTGCTGTCTTGTGTGTTTCTCGTTCCCAGCTATATTAACGTGTAAGTTATTAAGAGTTTACTGTAGTTATATTGTGACCATCTCTGCCAAAAAGATTATTATCATTGTTTAGGGTTAGCGTTCATTTGTAAGCAGTTCTGCATTGTTCATGTTATTTGTTAATAGACATTAAGTGTTGTTTTGGATTTGCGTTTTATTAGATAGAATAATATAAATGAGTCCATTTTGTGGAGAAGCATTTTTGGCTTCTATAAAAAGGGTTAAGTAATTTGTGGTTCATCTTTCTCTGACAAAGTCTCAGAGAAAGAACTCAAAGTCTTATTGCCTCCGGAAGAGAGATATTTAATTCACGCTACCATAAGAATTAAAGTAAGTAAAGTTTGTATATTAAAGATGGCGGGTAAGCGTCCTTCAGTTCAGTATGGTTCAGGTAGGGCCATAAATAATAAGTTAGACAGGGTCCCCACTTACAGTCATGTAAATCGGTGAGAATTGAATTTTGTGAATTCATTATAATAATCGTTTAGGCCTTAGGGTGATGTGTGGTATTTATCTTGAATAATCTGCCCATGCAAGAAGAGAGACAAATTTCCGAAATCAAATCGAACCAGTTTGAATCACTAAAGGACAATATGAATCAGTTTGAATTGTTTTTAAATGTTTCTTACGTGCGTGTCGAATGCCGCTATCCACAATTGCTTCTATTCACATGTATTTTATTGTTCAATTACGATATGTAGAAGAACCAAGTGCTAAAAAAATATGTTGTAAGACGTCATAGATAATAAAACACAAAACCTGTCTAAATATCAAAGTCCGCTAATACAATATCAGGTGCACTTTAATTATTTAACACAATCTTATCAATATCTAAAAAAACATTTAAAGATATGAATAGCGAAGCAGTCTGCAATGATGAAGAGTGTGAGACCCCGTCAAGAGAGGCGATCTAAATGTCGGAAGAGACATAGGTACTGCGGCCCCACTTTTTTATCGTCTACTGGTTAGTGCGGCCGACCCTAGTCAGTGGCATCGGTGAACAAACGTTTACCTCGTCGAAATATAACGAGTACGATTTCTATTTAGAGAAAACCGCCACAACAATGTGAGTGTCTCCCAGCCAAATAGAGGCGGTCCTAGTTAGTACACCGGAATAGATGGCAGCACTTTACCACTGTGATTTGTAACAAAACATGCCTGCTTTTCGTACATAATTTTCCGTGACAGTATGCGATTAACGTCTGAATATTTTTTTACTGATGGAGAAAAGACTGGTGTCGATGCTGATATGTGGTTTTGAGCAGAACTCCTTCCATTTTGCCGCTATAAATTAGACAAAATAGGTGACTTTTACCGCTTTTTTTCTACAGTATGTCCACATAAGTCCCCACCATATGGAAAAAAATTATTGTGTATTTCTAAGAAAATTTTATTGTTTATAAAAGTTGGCGGGACGTATAAAATAAAAACAAAATTTCGGTGCCATATACTTAGCGATTAAGAATAATATTCTGAATCATATATTATATGAATTTGTGATAAGAGTAAAGTACCTTTTTCATTATTATCGATAAACTTTATTTGGAAATGTTGTTTAGAAGTAAAAATTATATTCAAATAAGAAGTCAGAGCCACCTTCCTTGAAAAAAAATATTTGTTATTGTAAATTATTACCCTTGTGCCAAATATTAGTAATAGTCGGTGGCGTTAGCAACATTAGGCACCAAAATATTTCAGTGCTGGATACCAGCACCAAATTTTGCACACAGCATGTACATATATTAAGGTGTAAAAAAACGCCTGGAGACACTCTCCTGGGGGCATAACGTCATCAAAATGGCGGATTTAAGTCAGAGTAGCGAATTATGTTATCGCACGTATTATTGTTAATTTTTAACCTTTTTTGAGTTTTACTATATAATTTTAAAGCCCAGAGTAAGTATCGTTTACATCCACTTAAATTAACGTAACGTACGAAAACTTAAGAATTAGTGAAAGTTCAACTCCATTCAATTATGTGTTTGTTTACATTCACTTAACGTAGAAAAAATTAACGTAACGTACGGAATTGTTCACTCAACTTCAACTTAGCACAATCCGCGAGCTAAGTGCACCAATCACAGGCTCTTGATTTTGACAATTCGGATGACGGTGACATAAAAATAACCTAAAAATTCACTCAGGGGTCTTTAACTTTATTATCTTTCTGTTGTTTAGCAATATTTTTAGCACGATACACGGATTTTTATCATGCTTGATGGAACCTTAATCCAATTTGTGCGTATATAAACATATTTGTATGACAAAAGCCACAATAAAACCGACAGATTTCATATGGTGACAATATCAGTCACTGTCAAATGCGCATGTCTAGCACTCTACGGTAAGTGAATGTAAATGGAACCGCTGAAAGTTTCGTACGTTAATTATAATTTTTCGTACGTTACGTTAAGTTAAGTGGATGTAAACGATACTTAACGTTCTTTAAAAAAGGTTTTATTTAATTTTTGTGTACGAAAACTAGTTTTTGCACACCTCTTTAAATTCCAGTAAATTGTTGGATAAGCAATTCAGTATTGCTATAAGCTGTAAAGTTTATGTAAAAAATATCTCCGTACGACAATTTGGTATTAACGTATTCAGACACATTTTTAAATGTTAATATTTTTTCTGCTCCCACTAAACCCCCGCAAACTTCTGCTAACCTCTATAAACATACGACTAATGTAGTTGCAGTGGCGTGCGGTGCTTTTGTTCATAAGGTGTGCAGTGAAAAATAAATACTTGTAAATGTTTAATAAAAGATAGAAGTTGCCTAAAAATGTATAAAAATGGTAAGCTTACAGTCAAAATCAAGTGCAAGAGGCACAAAGCATCAAATATTTCTTGTGATTGATTTCTGTTTTTCTAGTTTTTGGCTAATGATGATTTGTTGATCAAAACTTGTACATATGAACTCATTCTTTCAAAATTGAGGGTGTTATTTAACTCCTATCCTTTATTAAAGATATTTACTTATATGCTATTGATAACTCAATGCTCCTTTACGCATTTTAAAAACATTTATGACATTTGCATAAATATCCGTCTTAGATTATTAGTAACATTGATTTAAACCAAAAATCAAACTGACTGTAGTGTAGGTAAAACTGAAATAAATTTAATTTAATACGACAAAACTATCATCAATACACACAACATGCATCATGTTATCAGCATTATTGAGTTATTAAATAAAAATCATAAAAACATGGACACAAATAATTCAAACTTCAAAATCAACAAACACTTCCAACACAAGTTTCTAAACGCCAAACGTCAACTCTGCATCGGAGCTGCTGCACGCTGGAAATATGTTTGCCCAAAGGCGAATTTAAATTAACAAATATAAGCGAAAAACATAAAAAATCTGATCAGGCTTTCTCCGGATTATTTATTGGAGTTTAAAGAAAGCATAGGTAAAAGTCCGATCAAAATTAGTTTAGTAGTTTTTGAATTACAGCATTAGTAATTGCTTGCCGTTCGTCGGTGCGCCCCTAGCCGCTGCACGCTGGAGCGATATGGTTGCGTGTATACCTCCTATATGCACTGTGTACGTATCGGTTGGTAGTAAATTTCGGATAAAAATAAAAATAAATTGGTGTGTTCTGTATTCAATCTCTAGAATATACATTACATTTGTCGTTGGTAGAGTTTGCGAAGGCTCATACATTATTTACATACGTATAAAGCAGCTATGATTCTTGAATTCGCCGATTTTAACCCAAGTTAAAGCGGTACACAATCTGGTGCACCGCTTGTGGCCGCACGACATGGCCATAGACTATATATATAATAGACTGTCTACTCTCTGGGATATTGATGAGGACGAAGTTTGCACAACGCCATAGCGGCCGGTCATGACAACTAAGTCATTCGTGGCGGGAATTTTAAACTACGCTTTGGTGTATTCGCCGTTCAATAATAAATTTATTGTAACTACAAGGAAATAAAAAGCTATTTAATATGATTAACAGTATATTTATTGTAATTATATTCGTTTACAAACAAAAATAAATAATAAATGGTAAATAATAAAACAAATTGCCACGTAAAGAACAAACATAAAATACATTGAATAAACAACGAAATACTTAAAAAAAGAGTTGATCATCCAAAAATTATGTGCATTACTTAAAAAGCTTTTTAACAGACTGTTAATCCATTTGGTTTGCATTGTTTTCTCAGCTGCCTTCAATTGCTGTTCCTTTGACGCATTCTTTGCATTCAGTTTTCTTAACGATCTTTGAGAATTCAGTAATTGGTTGTAAAGTACCTACTTGAGATTCCGGACTTAACTGGCTCTGGCGGGTTACATTAGCCTTCCGAAGATAGCTGACCCGTTTTCTTATAGAAAGAATAGGAAAATTTAGTATAACAATATTGAATGCACAAGTCAGGGTTTATGTTTAAATCACTTTGTTTTAAATGTTGTGTTTTAATTGTGTTTCAACCCCTTCACTGCTCTTGACAAATATATTTGCCAACTGGTGCGGGCGTTCCTCCCCATTTTACGTAAAAATAAGATGAGAATGAGCATTCGCCTCAATACCAGTAAATACCAAAAACTACGGCCGCAGCAAAAGAGTTAAGCTTCCAAAATTTTAACAGCGTATTTAATTATTTACCAGAGTTATATGCTGGTATTTAATAGCTCTATTAAAAAACCAAAAATAATTTAAATTTAGTATTTATTAGTTAAATGTATTTTATAAAATATAATACGTAATAGTAGTACTTTATTATATTTTACTTTAGTAAGGGATGAAAAGAGCACAATCAAAATGCTTACAAATAAAACAAATATGTGATTTAAAACATGCTTAAATAAGTTTTGGTTCTCGTTTAAAACATGTTTTTCTGAGTGAGATTTAAAGCATTTTATGCCCGATTGCACCACTTCCATTTTTTTCAGTGTCAGAATATACGTGTCAAATTATTTATTTCTTTTATTTGAAAGACATTATTATACTGATTGATATTTTCTTTTTTCCATTTTTTTAATACATAATATTTCGTATATTATTACATATCCATTCGGGTATTGATTTAGCAATAAATTTTTGGATTATATTTTTGGTTTATGTCATTAAGAAGCCAATCTTATATCAACTTCTTACCAAACATTTTTACCGCTTAAATTTAAACTTAGCTTAGAGGTTAATGGGAAGTTGTGCAATCGGGTCTTTGTTTTGTTCAAAATTCAAAACCACAAACGTATCGTATTGAAGCGTTTATAGCGTCCGTCACACTTCTGCTATCTAGCGCCAAACATATAATACTGACAAGTAAAACATCTTGCACCGGCTACAAAAAGTTTGCACTATGATGTTAGATGTCTGCTAATAGCTAGCAACAACCACCGGCTGGTAAAACTGCGTTGTGTGAGGAACGCTTAACAAACTCTTGCAAAGTAGTCCCACTTGGTGTAATACACCAAGTAGGATTGGTTTTTCATTAAAATATAATAAACATTATGCATACCTGGTAAAATCAAAGTAGGAACTGGAAAAGCTTTTAACTTTTTAAGTGTTCCACGGCTCAAATCTTCTTTTGAAAATGAGACAGGCAAATCCGGCATGAACCCCAAGTAACATTCTCCTTTTCCAGCTTGGGATTGCCAATAATGCGAATCCACTCTGCTAACAAGTGCGGATTGTTGGTGGGTAATTGAACCCTTGATGATGTTTGATCTGCACATTTAGGAACACAACAAGGTCGCAGATTTCCAATGTTGCAGCTAAAAAAAGTTATACATTACAGAATTAAATAAGACATCTATATTAAAAGTAACTTACCCAAAAAGAAAAACTCTAACCCCTATAATTTACTAACTATCGAACTATAACGTATAAACTAGAAGACTGTAACAAAAAGAAAACACTTTTCTAATGTCTGCAGTAAAACATAAACTATTAAATTAACTTACCTAAACAAAACACTAATAAACTAGAAAACTAACCGAGAACGAACCTAGAAACAGATAAAGGTTATGTTATTGTTGACACTAAAACACCAATCTTACCTGTACTATAACTCGTTTGAAAACTTAGAACAAACTAAGCACTATAAACAAACGAAGAATAAAACAAAACAAAGTAAAGCTGGGATCAAACAAAGCGAATAATCAATGCACACTAGACCAAGTAAACAAAGACAATGGCCGATGTCGCATGGCATTTGAATATTTGATCGCTTTCCCGCGTCCTCAAAATCGGGCATGCGTAATTGGAGCATGAGCAGCGCCAAGCGGACGGTCATTGAACTAATAACATAGTTCCCACTTCCATATTAAAGATAAACGACCGTGGACATGGCAGTAGCGCAACGGCGCTCGGCTCTAGCAACTAGCAATGATATGGTGCGATTGGTCCGGGCAAATGCAGTGTAGTTTTTTTTAACACCATGTGGTGTAAATTACTATAAATTATCATTACGCAGAAATATTACTAAATATGTCGGTATATACATAAATACATAATATATCATTTTTTGGCAGGACTATGTTTAATATTCTTCCTTCTTTTTTCCCTAAATCTTAAGGTGTGCACTGCACGCTCTGCACGTATGGACCGCACGCCACTGTGTAGTTGTCATGAAACACGCCACAGTCAAAGCATAGTCATTTTGTTTTCATAAAATGAGGTATTTCACTATGATACTATGATGTATGTATTATTTGACAGTGTTGAATATAAGCTTTAAGGCAAAAAATAATAAAATAAATATTGTACTAAGAATTCTGAATTATCGCCAATTTTCTTCCACCCCCAATCGTTTGGATCTGCCCGTTCTGCATCACGTTGAAGTATTGTACTTTTAAGGCTCGCCTCTCCTACCCTCAAAACGCCAAAGTAACCCACGCTTTAATTATTGCGCCAATCGTGAAACGCTCGCTACCATTCGATTCTGTAGGTCATTATGCTACTGCCATCGGAAAGGATTTCAATATTTATGCCGATTATTTATGCAAATTATAGTGTTAAAAAAGTGTAGACTTCAGATATAGAAAAGCTTTCCGATGGCAGTTGCATCTGATTATTGTCTGCTGTAATACATTATAAAAGTACATTAAATGTTAACTATAAGAGCACAGGTTACTTTTTTCCGAACTTCTCTAGAATTGCATCCTGGTGTATTTTAGTGAGTTGGCAAGAATGTTTACAATAGCGACAGTTCAGCTATCCAAAACTAGATGGCGCGACTTAAATGCGCATTTTACTAAACTGGTATTTATTATGTATTTATTTGAAATAGCGATTGTGGAAGTACTATATCATCAACTAGAAAACTCAAAACGACTCGTTTCAACATTTGTACAAATAGAAAGCACAAATACATTTTATATATCAATTACTATTATATTTGTATAGGTATGTTGTATTATAAATATATTATCAATAGTATATTTTTTATATTTGCAAATTACATATGTATATCCACATATGGAACACAACTTAAATGGTTTCCGATATTTGAAAATTACTATGGTTTTCCAGTTAGTTGGTAGTTAGTTTAATGTTATTAATGGGTAAATCTATTCGATTTCTTGTAAGTAGTATGTTCAAACCACGTTCAAACAAAATGCGTGCTACTTGCCAAGAAATTAATATATTAATATAAATTATATTATTTGCTAAATTTTGGAGCTCACTAAACAAGTAGGTAAATATCCCTGCAACATGTCTAGAACAAATTTCTCTGACATTGTTAAATGCAAATAATGTAATATATTTAATTATAACATTGTTACTACCTCTTATGTAATATTTTGACCATGTTATAATTACAGGAATGCAAAATTTAAAAAAAATTCTATATATTCATTGCAATTTGTTTTGTAAAATTTGACTAATATTCTTTTTGTAGTAGGTATTTTGTTGTATTAATGTACAGTACACTCTCGCTAATCCAACTACGGTCTAATACGTACTATCCCGTAGTCCGAAAGGCCCACAACTCTGTACTATCTCGTAATCCGAACGTCCCACCTGCTTTTTAACCCTGGTCCAAACAGAGAAATCGATGTATGCCCTTGCTATCAATGGGCAACATTGTAAGTACTCCGAACAACTTATTAGTTCGAATGGGTATGCAAAAACGCATTCGGTTTAGCGAGAGTGTACTGTACTCCATAATATACTTACCTGACACTTTTTGAACGAGGAACTAGGATGTAGGCAATAACTGTACAACGTATATATATATATATATGAATTATTTTAATAAATACGAAACTCATATGAAACTTTTTACTCAGTATGACAATTACTACTTGAAAAATAATTTTGTGGGACAACAGCAGGACACCTGTATATAAATTATCACATATAATTTCCGCGAGGAATAGTGGAACAGTTACGTCATAGTGTCATACCTATAACAGATGAACGTTTATGTCTGTGTATTATACATACACATGTAAGTTTTTCCCATTTTTCCAGAAAGATCGTCATGAATTTTCAGTTTGTTAACATTAACAAACTGAAAATTCATGACGATATTTCTGGAAAACGGGGAAAAACTTGACACTTATTACAATGACATGACACTATTCTCCCCAGAAACTGTACGACATATTTGACAAATCCATCTTATAAGGAATTCACTTCGGAAGGTGTCACGGGTAACTGTAATCTTCCATCGTTTCCAGTGATATGCATGTGTGTATAATAAGATTAATAAGAAACAAATATTTCAACATCCTTGTCTGCTCCAAACGCATTATCAATACTCAAATTCACACTGCTTTCTGGCATCCCTACTGCAGAATCTTCCACAGTATTCAGTGACAACGATTCCGGAGAGTTCGGCTGTACATCTCCATATCTAAAATATGTAATAATAGTTTAAATTATAGCTTACCTATTTGTATAAAATAAAACATACCGTAAAACCTCTTGAAATCTTGCCCACCTTAGTTTTGCTGCCACAGTTAGTGAACTCCTTCGAGAATGGGATAAGCAACCCATTATCCCAACTAATGATTAGTAAATTTACCATTGTGGTCGAAAATAATATGTATTTGCTGCTTACCAAATCTTACTTTTTGAAATTAAACTGAACACTTCAACAAACAATAAATATTTAAGGGAAAATATAATCTGCTACAAAACAATTTATGGAAACATGTTATTTACAACCTAACCTACTAAATTAGTTTATAACTATTATAACCGTAAACTATATAATCACCACTCAAAAATAAGATATTACAAACATATACTACAAACTCCTACACACTTTATAGCTCTGAACAACAAAACTCCTCTATAAATCAAAAACAAAGACCGAAACGTGCTGTCAATTATAGTAATAGCACTGACACGGGGTTCCCCTACTAGATCGCACTCATACGTTAAATCGTCAAATGTAGTAAATACGAAGCAAATTCAGATTTGGTTATACTGGCGCCATCTACATCTGGTAACTTTTCTATTTCGAAGCTTAGAACAAAAGCGCGCCATTTGAATTGAGACGGGAGCCTTAAGACGATTTAATAAAACCTCACACATAGGCGGAATGTTTTTAATGGACCTGTTAACTTGACAAAGTTAGATTCGCCTTGCTTCGTTTACGGTATCATCTGAGCTTGATGAACGATACATAAGCAGCACGAAACGTTGAAGAAGCATGCATGCTCGTTTTGTGATAGAGATTGCGTGTGACGCATATTTAAAAATTCACCAAAAGCTTCGTCTATTTTTCTAAATGCCATCCACGTTTTCCGTGCAGTGGTTTTGCCGATACCTCCAAAACTTGAACAGTGTCTGTCCCAGTAAAAGCATGAAAGAAAGGAAGCAGGTTTGATACCCCAGGTGAAAGTTTTTTCTGCATTTGGTTAACTGGAAGATTTGCAGATGTTTTCCTGTTCCATATTCAATCCATAATTTCTCTACTTTATCTAACTTAGAACAGGCGTACATCGCAATAACAACTACATCGCTGTCCACTGTTTTAATGGTAATTTTGTCCTTCAAATGTGCTGGCATACCACACGTGAAGCAATAGACGGGCATCTGCTTCTTCATGAAAAATTGGTCGTAGACTTCCTTGTTATTGGACCCAACCACACGATTCACGCATTCATGCAAACTATTTGTTTTCCAATAAGCAGATCCATCTCTACTCTAGTTTTTTACCTAAAATCCAAACAAAATATTTTTGATAACCAGAAAAGTACAGCTTTGTCGTGACCAAAAATAAAAGTAGAAATGTTTTTGAAAAATACTGAAAACAAATGAATATTGTTTGTTATAATTACTGCCATACTAGTGGACCTATAGACCGCCTATTGGGTAGATCAGTGAATCGGTACATCGCAGGAATCGATAGACCGCATATACACTACTGTCTTTAAAAAATGCTCTTTTCCAAAACCAAACTTTTAAGTTGTTACCTATAAAGTTGTTTCTATGGACTCATATATAAAACAAAAATGGTTCAGTTAAAAAAAAATTAGTCTACCGCAATTGAAAACAAAAATATAATTTGTCGCTATAAATTTGATTTTTTTTTATGGTAGCTTTTTCTTTTCAAGTTGAATAATTTTAACAATACGTATGGTGTGAAACAAAAGTATAAAAATATAGTATTCTAATGCAACGTACTTAAATTGCATAAAATTTAGTAATTTTAACAAATTTAGCTTACTTTCATAATTATTTGATTATATCATCAATGCAAATTACGATGACAAATCTAACAATTGTTTTTTTTTTCAAGTGGCAAGCATGATCTTAATAAAAATGTAAACATATTTTAGACCACTTGTGGAAGACTCAGATTGCTTTCAACTGGGCAAAATTTGTTGGTGGTATATGTGGGTCCGTAGAGACACCTTTTTATCAACTTATATAATGTATTTTTGTATAATTGTCTATTTATCAAATTAAACACTAAATTATTTTTCATATAATGGCATGTTGTTGGCCCAGCAACTACAATCTACTCTTATATAGAAGGCTTTAATGGAAAACATTTTTCTGATTTGTTTTTTTTTTATTTTAGATTTTATTAAAGATGTTTGTCACTTGAAAACAAAAACAATTGTTATATTTTGTTCCCAGTTATTCCATTAAGTATAATACAAAAAAAGGTTCAATTGTTAAAATTTACTCAATTTTATGCCAAGTGCAGGAAATCTAAATCTTGCAGTAACGTAATATTTATATACTATTATTTCACAAATTATAGTTGAAAATTGTCAACTTGAAAAAAACTTTAACCTACAACAAACAATTGAAAAAAATTATATATATTAGGCCTCTTATGGGAGACCTATTTTTTTCTCAATTGGGTTAATCTTCTTGATGTTATATGTGGGCCCATAGAGATAACATAAATCAACTTAAAACTTTGATTTTCAAAAAAAATCATTTTATACACTCTACTACTTGGTTGGTCACTACTTATACTTGGTATTGTAGATTAATAACATTGTACATATATTGCAGAATATGTAATATATGTATAATTAGATTAGTATTTTTAAATAACAAATAGGCAATGATAATTAAGAAAGTAAAACATGATTGAGGCTAAAAATTAAATTAGTTCCTTTACAGAGACTGTGCATATAATATATTTTTGTAGAACATTGCACATCATTGTTGTATACATGTGTATATATTACAGAAAACAATAAGTAAAAACTGGATTATTTACAAATTTAAATATTTCTTCGTAACATGTAACTGTTAATGTGAATAGAATCTTTTTCCATAATCGCCCCGGAGAAAACGTTTTGTCAATTTACACATACGTAGAATCCCACCTTTTAGCCGTAGAAAATGCCACATTTAGCTGTGCAAAAACGTGTTGAAATAAATACATTTTAACTAAATCCAAAGTTTGTCCTCATTTATGGTTATAGCTATACAGACCTTGATTCGAAATTGTATTCTTTGTAATATGATTGATACGTGTATGTATATGAAATTGACAATAACATTACGGGTGATCGAGAGTTACGATTGACCAATGCGATATTGCGATAAGTCTGCTTCAATAACCCTTCCGAATCACTAATGTTGATATTCGTCCCATTTGTTCTGATATATACAAATCTGTTTTGTTCGAAGTAACAGATAACTTTCTTTAACCCAAAATTAGATTCCTTGTTCCTCAGGCTATTTATCACATCGTATATGTTACCTGTGCAAAAATCGAATTAAAAGAAATTCAACTAAAAATATAATAATTAATGTAACCTTAAAATAACGATAAATAGTTTCATTCCTTCAAATTCTTGTACTAAATGTTTGATAGAGGAAAAATTCTTGTTTATTTTCTTTCGAGTCATCCCCATTTCTGGCATAATGAGCTGATGTTCACGTTCTAGGCTTCTCTCTTGCGCTCTGTCAATTCGCACACTATTTTAACTTCGGGTTTCTGGTAGTTATAGGGGCTGTGGTATGGTAAACTGAGTTATATGCCATCTGTGTCTTTAGATATACTTTGACCTGAAAGATCTATTGAATGTGGGGCTAAATACGTACAAATTAGTTACTGTACGACAGTTTGTTTACAACCTGAAATTATTAATAAATAAGTAAATGTGTTTTACAAATAATCTGCAATAAATTCACCTTATGCTATGTGTGCGGTTGTTTGGGAAATCTCACCATCAAAATATTAGGTTAGGACGGTCATTGGCGCTGTGCGCAGACCCGACTGGTGTTCATTGCTGCCATCTAAGAGCTACGTCTCAAACTGTAATCAATTAGAGGGATAGTAAACGGCCATACTAAACGAAACGGAAATCATTTCTATTAATTTACTTACTGTTTTCGTAGTAACTTAAGTGGGCGGTAGCATTCGCTATTTCACTATTTGTCAAATTTTACCATATCATTCCAATTAGGTAGGGTATTAAGTAGGTACGCATTCGTACGTAATAAAGACTAACGCAAATTAATACATATTTGTATACGAACAACATGGTTATAGGTTTTTCAAATCATACTTGTGGGGACGTAACATACCGCTTAGCTCTGTAGATAGTACCCAAAGTACCTACTGCAATGTAAATACGTTTGAGGTTATGATAAGGTTATGTCTGCGCTTTTGACGTTTCTTAGCTGGCAACCATGACGACGCGTAATAAATGGCTGTTGGAATGTTGAGGCGCGTTCACCAAAATCGCTCGCTTTTTGGAAAATTTTGAAGCAAAAACGCCCTAGAGGCGTCGATTTCAAAAACTCACGCAACGTAGAATTGCCCATATAGCGGAACGGGCGCGCTGAGCGCGCCCGAAAAGGCCTCTCCAAATTTTCCATAAAGAATTAAGAAGCCACTTTTTCGCATGTGAAATGGTGAGAAAAAACACGCCAAATCAAAATACATAATATAGACTAGTGCAACTAACGTAAAAAATATTTCCGTGTATTTTTTTACCTCAGTGGCTTAGAATAGCAGTAATTTTATATATAATGAAACTTAGAGGGTTGTGCGAAAACCACTATTCATGCACAAAAATTGAATAAACCATTTTTTAAAGAGCGTTACTTGAGCCTTAATATGATATATTAAAATTCTAAATTGGTTAAAAATGTACGAAGATACGTGCGGTAACATTATACTTAAATCCGCTATTTTGATGACGTCATCAAGGGATGATCTTGACTACCAGGAGAGTGTCTCCAGGTGGTCTTTTAAACCTTAATATGTGTGCATTTGTGCAAAATTTGGTGCTGGTATCCGGTACTGAAATATTTTTACAGTAATGGCACCGACTATAAATGCCTCTGATACTAACAGGATCTTTTTAATATAATGCTTAGAAATTTGAATAATTTCTTTATGTGTTTTGTTATTGGTATGATAACTAATGTTTATTTAGAACTCGCTCAAAATTCCTCATTTCCTTGGCGCGGAGTTGAGATTTCACCCTGTAGATATTATTATATCATACAGTACAGTAACTAATTCAGGAGCGTGACTTACGTTCTATTCGGTAATATTAATGACTATGGATAAGTTTATAATAGTGGTAAAAATGAGCTAAGAAACGTTTTTAATAAAGTTCTGTTTATTCCAAATTGTTCCGTTGTTTTCAAACGCAATCTAGATCTGGCAATATTTGCAATTTCTACTGTGATGTTTAAAAATCGATTTCAGTAGGTACATTTTAGGTATAGGACATTGTACACAAAGTTGATCTAAAATTTTCCATTTAATTAAAAAATTTATTCATATGTTATGGCTGTCATTTGAAAAAATCGAGTTTTAGTACGTTTCTCGCATTCAACTTTGAAATTATAATTTGAAAAGCCTGTATAACTTTTAGAAGAGTTCTATCGATGTGTCGATAATACGTTATCCACAACAATATTACCGGACAACTTTTTTTCCAACGGTCACAAGGGATAATATATAAGTAATTGAAAGTAACCGTGCAGCTGTCATTTTTTAACGAAAAATAATTTATATATTTATAATTTTATATAATATATATATTATAAACACAGTGAATAGTGATACGAGCTGGTGCGGTTTGCGAGTACTCCACGTTTATCTACATTTTGTGAAGTAATTCCGAGGAAAACAAAAATTAAATTTATAGTGACGCAAAGTGCTGATTCCGACCTTTCTTTAGAGGGGAGGATCGTTGCGATCACTGCAAGTTGCAGTTAGTAATCTGCAAATCAAAACTCACCACGCCGAGAACCGTAAGTACTACAGCTGTACGGGCGTTTTTTTACTAAATACGAACCGGTCACCGATAACCCGCTGGAATTTTGAGCGGGAACTCCCAACAACAGCCATACATATACACCAACAATAAAACCAATCCCTATCTATCCGGCCTTGTTGTTTGTTGCGTTAGCCACCCCTACAGGCTGAGGGTGTGTGAAGGGTTACCTTGTCTCAATCCTTTACCTCTGTAATATCCTTGTGTAAACATAAACAAAAAAACAACAGAAACGAAAAAAAATAAATAAAATGACAAAAAAAAACCAAAAACTAGAAGCGCTAAAAATGAGAACTCAAGCGACAGCGAAATAGAACCTAACAAAGCTAACGAACTAAAGCCGTCAATGAGCGACTTAAAAGTATCTATCCAATTTATGTCAGACACTTTAGACAAAATTCAGAAAGAGAACAAAGATCTTTGGAAGATGATCAAGGAGGAAAAAAAGGAGAAAGAAGCTATGAAGGAGAGAATCAAGATACTGGAAGATACCATAAAACAACGAAAAAGAAAAAATTAAAAACAACATCATAATAACTGGGATAGAGCAACAAGCAGAAGGAAATGGTGTTGAAAAAGTTGAAGAGATCGTTGAAAAGGTGATGCAAGGCCTACATATTAAATTGGATAAAACAGAAGTTGTATCATGCAAACGAAAGCCAGGAAGGCAGGAGTGCGGACGAATTGTTGTCGAATTGTCAAATAAGACGAGCAAAGACAAAATATTGGAAAGCAGAAAAGCCATTAAATCAATTAAAACAGATGAATGCGGATTAAAGGGAAAGAAAGATATCTACATAAACGAACAGCTGACAGTGCAAACTGCCAGCCTATTCTTCAATTGCCGACAAGCAAAGAAAGGCAAGAACTACGCGTATGCTTGGACAATAGATGGAAACGTGTATATGAGAAAGAAAAAAGGCGACAGGAGAATAAAAATAAACAGCACAGAAGACATAGACAAGTTACAGTAAAACAACAACAATAGTAAAACAAAACAATAAAATAAAGAAGAAATTGTAATGAGTCACTACACTGTATACTTACACAACATCAGAAGTCTTAAAAATAAAATGAGCGAACTAGAAATAATATCAAAATTACACAAACCAGACATAATAGGTCTAACAGAAACATGGCTTACTCCGAGCGATGAGCAAATGTATGCACTCGATAACTACAATGCGGAATATTTATCCAGAAGCACGCGTGGTGGAGGTCTGGCGATTTATATAAAAAATAACATAGAATATGAAACCAACACAAAGAACAGTATACAAGGAGTAGAAATACTAAAAATAACACTGAAACCCTACAACACTGCCATCACCTTAGTATACAGACCACCCAACATACACTACAACACTACTAAACATGTATTCAAAAATAACATATTAAACCGTAGAAAACCGCATATAATAATTGGAGATATTAATATAAATATAAAAGAAAAAAACGAAATAACAAGAGACTATAAAATGATTCTAACCGAGAATGACTACAAAATAATAAACAAAACTTCAAGGAAAAATTATACACGAAGAAATCCTAACGGAAATCATACCATAATTGATCATGTCTTAGCAAATATAGCAGACAAAATTGAAAAAATCAAAATTATATGCTCTGACCTATCCGATCACAATGTTATAATTACCACAATTAATACTGATAAGCCAAAACCGACTTATCACTCTTACGAATACATAAAAACAGACAAATTAAAAAACAATTAGGACATACAGAAGCTTACCCTACACAATATCGATAGTTTTGAAGAACTATCTAAAATTGTGGAAGCAACAACGAGAAAAAATCAAACAAAGAAAAAATAAGAAAGCGAGAGGGTAACGACTGGATAACAGAGAAGGTGATAGAAGAGATTAAAGAGCGAAACAGATTACAGAAGCGACATAGAAGAAATCCCCAAAATAACTTTTTAAGAGAAATATACCACCAGAAAAAACAATCAACGAAAAAACTAATAAAAAATGCTATAATGATATATTGTCAAAAACTGTTCAAAACACACAAAAATAACCAGCGTAAACTATGGGAAATCATAAATTCGCAAATAAAAATCAATAATAAAACCACAACTATTGACCAGATAACAACCGATGACCAAATTCTGCTTAACAGGGAAGACATAGCAAACGAAATGAATAACTACTTTGCAAATATAGGGAAAGACCTTGCTGAAAAACAAATAGCGATACACAAAAGAATATATAAGCAAGAAACACAAAATAGATACCCAGATGCAGTACTATATGAAACAAACGAAGAAGAAATCGGAGAGACAATCGACAAACTAAAACTAAACAAAGCACCAGGAATTGACAACACAACAACAAACCTCATAAAGGAAAACAAAACTGCATTAACACCCGTGCTAACCAAACTGACCAACAAAGTGTTACACGAAGGAATATTCCCAAGATATCTTAAACAAACAATTATCACACCAATATTCAAATGTGGAGACAAAAACAAAGTAGAAAACTACAGACCCATTTCATTAACCACAAGTTTCAGCAAATTGCTAGAAAAAGTCATCCACAACAGACTTAATGAACATATAAAAAACAACAATATCATCAGCAAACAACAATATGCTTATCAAAAAAACTCCGGCACAGCAACAGCAGTTTGCGACCTAATTAGCGACATAAAGGGAAAAATAGACAATAGACAAATCGTGGTGTGTATGTTTGTCGACCTAAAAAAGGCTTTTGACACATTCTCAAAAGAAATTCTAATGTCCAAACTCCAGTCAATAGGCACAAGAGGAAAATTTTACACTCTCCTAGAAACCTACCTACACGAACGCCCGCAGGTAACAAGAATCCAAGGACAATATAGTGGTACAAAAATAGCAGAATACGGCATCCCCCAGGGAGGAATTCTACCGCCTACAATGTTCATTCTATACACGAATGACCTGCTAAACATACCGCTAAATGGAACCGTCTACATGTATGCCGATGATACATGCATCATGTACTCGGCAAAAACCAGAGAGAGTCTACAAAGCATGATCGACGAAGACTTACCAAAGATGGAGGAATGGTTTGGTAGAAACTTGTTAACCATAAACGAAAAGAAAACCGAATACCTTATATTTACAAACAAAAAAGACAAAATACAACTGAATATTCAAATAAATGGCACCACAATACAACAAAAGTCAGAAATAAAATACCTTGGAATAACCATACAGGAGAATTTGTCATAGAAGACACACATCAATAAATTAATGGGAAACAATGCCAAAAGTATAGCTGCCTTCTACAAAACAAGAGCTATAATACCTTCCTACTTAAAAGTGCCAATATACAACAGTCTGTACACATCAAATATAAACTACTTAATAAACGTATGGAGTGACACCACAAAAGCTAACATAAATAAACTTCAAAGACAACAAAACAAAATGTTAAAAATACTACACAATATTGATAGAAACACACCAACAATCGAAGTACACAAGCACACTAATGAGCTCACACTACAACAAAGAATAACCCTAAACAAAATGTTACTCATCAACAGACTACAAAACAAAACTATAAAGACCAAAATGAAACTCACTAAGTCTAATGAAGTACATAGCCATAGAACGAGAACAATAACACATATTAGAATACAAAAACACCGAACAAGCAGATGTGCACCAATTTTGAAAACCACAGATATAGCGCTTTACAACTCACTGCCTAATGACATACGAAGGCTTTAAAGCTAAAATCAAAGTAATACTGAAAAACAAGACTTGAGAGCCCGAGGCTGACCAGTTTCACTAAGTAAACAACTTTGAACCCTTACCACCGTTAACCCGAGAAAGGACACCGTCCGGATCCCGAGGCGAGGATTGAGGGAAGACAGAGACAACTTGATACCTGATTGTGCAGGATATATTTGTATTGATATATTTTGTATAGTGTATCATGTATGTTTATGAATGAACAAAATGAATAAATGTTTAAAAAAAAATATCTCAAAAATGATACATGTTAGGTATAGGGAATGTAACAGAAAATTGATCTAAAATATAATAAAGATTTCAAAAATACGATAAAATACAGAGTGTTCCATTTGAAATATAAAAGTTGACATCATTTCCGGTGTAACAGGAAGTAACCGAAAACTCAAAATATTTATTTGAGACGATCGTGTCCAACAATATAGGTCCACAAATTTTCAATCTCTCATTTTCTTTGGTTCTCCATATACTTCTAATGGTAGTTTCTAATGGTCGTGGGAGACTCTGTATATGTTTCAATCCCCTTAAAACATGCCCTATACGGCTGAGATTTTTTTCACTATTTTCCGCGTATCTAACAACTATTTGAAGTTTATTTACTATAAACACTATACGATCCCATTGGTATTTAGATTTGTTGAAACATTTTATATGTATTTGCAGATGTAATATTATCATATGCCCATGGCTTCAGAATTGTAACATAAACGTTGTTTCTCAATTTCAACCTTGTCAAAACAACCCCATTGTTACGTAGATTTTTTAAACAATCTTTCTTAGATTCATAGGTGCAGTATTTCACTAGGTTTCAGAACATTAAAGCTAAATTTGTATCTAACCCACCCCCAAGTACTAGATTTTTTTACTATTTCTCCTGTATTTGCAGTTATAAAATTATCATACAAAATTTCAGAATTTTCACGCTAAATATATGTTTCAATCCCCTTAAAACATCCCCTATACGGCTGAGGTTTTTTTCACTATTTTTCCGCGTATATAACAACTATTTGAAGTTTATTTACAAAAAAAAAAAAAATTGATCACCTAAAACTGTAAAATCGACCACTGTGCGGCGCGCCGTTACAAACGCTCGGCATCCCTAACTTCCGCAATTGATGCATTTACAAAAGTGCTGATGCGAAAGCGAAAGGGAAGTGGAGAAATATGCTAAAGTTCCGCGGTTGTTGAAGCGGAAGCGGATCCGTTACAACCCTACTCCAGACTATGCTTGGTGAATACATCCTTCAGCGCCTCTATATCCTCTTCAATTTTAACCTGTCCAACATCCATATTAGAACATATGACAAAATCGATATCTGGATAATTTCAGGATATGGTAAATGAAATTATTGCTTATTGAAGTTTAATTTTTTTTTCAGATTGTATATAAAAGTTGAAGAAGTGGAATTTACGGAAACTACTGTATCGGGCTCCAATTGTACAGTATCCGGACAATCTTTAGAGCCTCCAAAGGCAGAAACAGCTGACGAAGTATTGCCGTATAGCAACTATGGCGATTCAATTGCACAGAAAACGATAGTTCAAACTGTAAAAGTTTGTAAAGCAGAGAAGCAATATAAATGCCATATTTGCGACTATACTACTTCGCAACCTCAATTCCTAAAAGCACACGAACGAAGACATACAAGGAAGATATCACTTAAAGTGCACACGAGCAAGCGTACAACACTTAAACGCACTTCATGTCATTATACTTGTGCAGCTGTTGGTAGTGTTAAATGTCATTTGAGAACGGGTACCGGAGAGAAACGATTTAAGTGCACCTTCTGTGATTATGCTAGTGCAAGGCGCACTAATCTTACAGAACATATGAGAACGCATACAGGAGAGAGACCATTTAAGTGTACCGTATGTGATTATGCTGCTGCAGCAAGCAGTAGTCTTAACCTGCACATGAGAATGCATAGAAGAGAAAAACCATTTAAATGCACCTTATGTAGTCATGCTAGCGTACACAGATCTGGTCTTATGAGGCATATGAGAACGCATACCGGCGAGAAACCATTTAAGTGCTCCATCTGTGATTATGCTGCTGCCGCTAAAAATAATCTTAAAATGCACATGAGAATGCATACAGGAGAGAGACCATTTAAGTGCACTTTATGTGATTATGCTGCTGCAACAAAGCATACTCTTAAGCTGCATATAAGAATGCATACAGGAGAAAAGCCATATAAATGCACCTTATGTGATTATGCTGACATACAAAGAAGTGGTGTTACGAGGCATATGAGAACACATACCGGAGAGAGACCATTTAAGTGCATCATATGTGATTATGCTACTTCAAGTAAGAGTAGTCTTATGAGGCATATAAAAACGCATTCTGGAGAGAAGCCCTTTAAGTGCCTTTCATGTGATTATACTTCTGCAAATAAAGGAAGTCTTAAATATCATTTGACGACGCATACCGGAGAGAAACCATTTAAGTGCACCTTCTGTGATTATGCTGCTGCAAGGACGAATTTTATTAAAGTGTATATGCGAAAGCATTCCGGAAAAAACAGTTAAATGCACCTTATGTGATTTTTCTAGCATATACATTGCTAGTCGTATAAGACTTACGAAAACGCATACAGGCAGGGCAGAAATGTTCGGGCCTATGACATGTCTGTGGTCCGGGCTCCCTGGCCCTGTCTACCAAAGAGATTTAAAAAGACGGGTAAAAAACATAAAACATATATGACAAAAGTTTACAATAAATTAGCATCATACAAGATATTACAACATATTTACACAAATAAATATTTTCTGTATTTACAAATTTTATTTTATGACATTTTTTAACATTTATTGATCTAATATTATGATTCTGGCACATACAATGATGCGTAAATTAACCGTCTTTACAGTGTAAAATTATTTTCTTTCTTCAAATTGTTTCAACGTACAGAATATTATCAGCTTTCACGAACTTGCAGTGTCGACGTTTGTGTGTAACTATTAGATGCCGCATGTTTATTTCATTTTGATCTTTTGTGATTTTGCCGTGACCAAAAATGGAATTTTTACTCTAAAATTATCGTTAAAAACGCTATTAGTTCCATTACTATCTCTCCATATCTAATTTGTCATGTTTAATTTTGAACCAGTTTTCGGAAACAATAGAAGATTGTTGTATTTTAATACCAATATACTTGAAATCAGAGATCAGAAAGCGCAATATTCTTAATTTTCTTTTATATAAGTGGCAATTGTGACATTTTAATGTATTTTTTGTCAAACTTCATGAAGATTACTGGGAATTAATAATCGAAACGTTGATATTAAAATATATGTCACAGATAGAAACAGCGGAAAAGATTTTAAGTATCGATTAAAATTTAAAATAAAAATTGCAAAAAACTCAATTCATATTTTAATAACATTTAAAAATCCTTTCTAAAAGTTTCATCGTTATTTTTAAATTTCCGAAATGACGATTCCCTAATTAAATTCTACGGTTTGCACTTAATATTGCATAACATGTATTGTAAAATTATGTATGTTTACAGTTTATCTGTAAAACTACTTTTCTCTTGTAATAATACATTTGCATTAACGCAGTCAACATATAAAAACCAGTTTCGTTAGGGACACGGAGTATCTGAATTTGTAGATGGCGTTAGCAGTATTGAAATGCAATAAAATACGCAAATAGTGTTGAGGCCAACATCGAGTAAATGCGCAAACATAAATAAAAATGTACAGTCGAATGTTCGGATAACCGAGGTTCCGGTTAATGACGTTCTAGTGTAATTAAACCTAATAAGTATATGATTAAATGTAAGCTGTAATATGGGCATTTTGGGCTACAGCGCAAAATCGTAAACTTGTCACAATTTATATTGTGACTCTTTCACGACGAAAACTGGAGGTAAATAATCTAACTAACCCTGACTTAAGGCTATTGTAACACGGACGCATAAAGGAGGATTCACAGCAGTTCACAGTGCATCCGCCATCCGAAATACGAATCGGACAAATTTCTTCGTACGTCGGAAAACCAGTTCACACTCACAGTACGTACGAATCGTACGAATTGTCGGACGCTTTAGTAATGGGTGCGTTCTGCGACTTTAAGCGCTTGACCTCAGCGTACGGCAGCAACAACATGAACGCGATTGCTTAGTGAAATCGCTAGAACTTATCTTCAAGCGGAAATACACGTGATTGAATCCGTATTGGATCTGACCGTTAAGCCACCGCGGGCGCTTAGTCTCGGCGCCGGCAGCGCAAGCAGGTTTGCCTGGAACCGGCTGAACGCACCCATTGATTCAATCTGATTCTGGTATTCTCATAGTAAACATACAACAAGTAGATTCAATCCGGCAACTTATTCTTAATCAATTCTTATTTAATAGCAGTTCCAGTTTGCATGCGCCATCTAGTGTCCTTTAGCGAACGTCCGCATCCGTTCGATATATCTGAAAAGTTGGGACCAGTTGGGACGTTGACATCAAAGGAGCCGACAGCTAACGCTTCTACTTGTTGCTGCGGAAATTATATGTCATAATTTATATACCTACAGGTGTCCTGCTTTTTTCCCACAAAATTATTTTTCAAGTAGTAATTGTCATAAAGAGTAAAAAGTTTCATGTGAGTTTCGTATTTATTAAAATAATTCATATATATGCGTTGTACAGTTATTACCTACATCCTACTTCCTCGTACAAAAAGTGTCGGGTAAGTATATTATGGAGTATAGTACACTCTCGCTAAACCGAACGCGTTTTTCCACACCCCATTCCAACTAATAAGTTTTTCGGAGTACTTACAATGGTGCCCATGGATAGCAAGGGCATACATCGATATCTCTCTTTGGACCAGGGTTAAAAAGCAGGTGGGGCATTCGGATTACGAGATAGTACAGAGTTGTGGGCCTTTCGAACTACGGGATAGTACGTATTAGACCGTAGTTGGATTAGCGAGAGTGTACTGTACATTAATACAACAAAATGCCTACTACAAAAAGAGTATTAATCAAATTTTACAAAACAAATTGCAATGAATATATAGAATAAAACATTTTTTTTTTAATTTTGCATTCCTGTAATTATAACATGGTCAAAATATTACACAATACATAAGAGGTAGTAACAATGTTACAATTAAATATATTACATTATTTGCATTAAACAATGTCAGAGAAATTTGTTCTAGACATATTGCAGGGATACTTACCTACTTTTTTTAGTAGTTTAGTGAGCTCCAAAATCCAGCAAATAATATAATTTATATTAACATATTAATGTCTTAGCAAGTAGCACGCATTTTGTTTGAAGGTGGATTGAACATACTACTTACAAGAAATCGAATAAATTTACCCATTAATAACATTAAGATAACTACCAACTAACTGGAAAACCATAGTAATTTTCAAATATCAGAAACCATTTGTCTTCCATATGTGGATATACATATGTAATTTGCAAATATAAAAAATATACTATTGATAATATATTTATAATACAACATACCTATACAAATATAATAGTAATTGATATATAAAATGTATTTGTGCTTTCTATTTGTACAAATGTTGAAACGAGTCGTTTTGAGTTTTCTAGTTGATGAGTTTTCTAGTTATTTCAAATAAATACATGTTAAATACCAGTTTAATAAAATGCGCATTTAAGTCGCGCCATCTAGTTTTCGATACCTGAACTGTCGCTATTGTAAACATTCTTGCCAACTCACTAAAATACACCAGGATGCAATTCTAGAGAAGTTCGGAAAAAAGTAACCTGTGCTCTTATATTTAACATTTAATGTACTTTTATAATGTATTACAGCAGACAATAATCAGATGCAACTGCCATCGGAAAGTTTTTCTATATCTGAAGTCTACAATTTTTTAACACTAAAATTGGCATAAATAATCGGCATAAATATTGAAATCCTTTCCGATGTCAGTAGCATAATTACCTACAGAATCGAATGGTAGCGAGCGTTTCACGATTGGCGCAATAATTAAAGCGTGGATTACTTTGGCGTTTTGAGGGTAGGAGACGGGAGCCTTAAACTGAACGCTATGCTACAATAGTACACTCAATAATTAAACAAATATGAAGTGCGCTTGCTTTAAAAAACGAACATTTACAGTTAAATGAATATGAAGTTATATAAGTAATAAACACATCGCACCAATCTATAAATCAAAATTAGTCAAGATCACAAAACATTTAAACATTTAGAGTTTTATTTAGAAATTCTGGCCAATAGAACTTTTTAAACAAAAGTTTTTTCTTTCTTTTGCAATTTTGCGCCCCCTGTACTCGTGCGCCTGGAGCAGTTTGCTCCCACTGCTCCCCGTAGCTACGCCTCTGCATATGCATACAAACATAGTACATACATGTTTCATGATGCAAAATACCAAGGTTGAGTCACTATTAATAGAGCGCTGAAAACATCCTATATCTCCCTCAGCTTTTAAGAAATAACCGATGTAGTCTATCTGTCGCAGCGTTCTACTACTAGTTATTCAACCTCATTAAACGGTTGACGTTGGAAGGTTTTGGTAAATGAATAATGAAAGTTACATTTATTGATTTCTTCTTGGATTACAATTTTACGTGGTAATCTTTTTTTAAATTCTACTTGTGTCTTCTCTGGCCATTAGAGGTGGCCGGTTTTCGTATGATTCGTTCAAATTGAACGAATCTTTAAAAAGAACCGTACGGTACGAATCACTAGGTCCGGACTGACTTCGTTCGTATGACTCGTACGTATTGATTCGTTCGTATGACTCGTACGTACTGAGTCGTTCACGCCGGGATCCGTATACGGGCGAAATCGAACTAGTTGAATTAGTCTGAACGAACCGTTCCGACTCTTGACTCACACAGTATCTACCAGTACCTACTTTTGTACGTGTAGCAGTACACTGTACGAACAGTACATGTGCGTTCATTTGTGGTAATGATAGCAAACGAAATTATTATATTCTTATAATAATTTTTGTTGTTGTTGTTATGCTTTGTTGTCTAGTTAGATTTAACGTACAAATTTTGTTAATATAGGGTTATAAAGTCAAAATGATTAAAAACAGAAGCTGCACTTGGTTACATTTTGAAAGAAGTATTGCTCGTGTATTTTTTCAACAAAAGGCGGATCAACGAAAATTAAGGTCGTCATACTCATATTCTTTTTTATTCATTTTGTCTTTTTAACCCTATATTAACTATATTTGTACGTTATATCTAGTTACACAACAAAGCATAAAAACCCATTTTACCAATTGAACGATTCATTTGATTCGTTCGTACTGAACGAATCACTGAACGAATCACTTGATTTGTTTGTACTGAACGAATCTTTTGTACTAAATGAACTGAACGAAATGAACGAATCTTTTGATACAAATCTTTTTCGGAATTGATTCGTATGATACGAATCACCTAAAAGAGTCGAACTTCCCATCACTTCTGGCCATGCATCTTGCTAAATGATCCCGTCTCGCATCTCTTGTCAGCAACAACAGGAACCAAGCAGCTTAACATTACAACATTATATTAGTAATAACCTTTATCCAATTATGAAATGTTTAAAATAAGCTATGGCAAAAGTATTTACATAACGCCATTGCATGCGTTGAGCAAACTTTAATATAATATACTATAATATACTATATATGTATATATATATATATATATATATATATATATATATATATATATATATATATATATATATATATATATATAAACATCACCGATGATACTGTTAATTTTAGACAGGATACGGAAGGCCTGAGCGTCGTTTACTCCAACATCATTAACTTGGATAAAGACAGACGGGAGGGAACCATGAATAGGAGCGATGATTGCTCGCTCTTTTTTTAAATTGTTTGATTCAGTGTGTGTGCTCGCGTTTGTTTTATGTCGGTTATGTCTTGTTTGTGAATTGAGTGAATCGACGCGGTGTTTGATGGTTGGGGTTGTTACCACCAGGGGCAAGTCACGTACGGTTAACCATACACCTGTGCTCGTCATTTCATTGCGTTCAATGTGTCCCGTCTTGTGTAACACGCACGTGTCAGTGCCGTGTAGTGTAAATCTTTTAAATGTGTTAGATAATTGAAGGGAGAATGCCTCATGTCGCCGCATGTATGTCGTAATTCGGTCTGGTCAGCTTGGTCAGTTAACTCCAAGTAAGTCTTTTAATTGTTGTTGATTGTAATTGATTCACGTTTCATGTGAAGTGCGGTTCTGAATAGTTTGTGATTATGCCTGAATTTTTAGATGTTATGAGTACCTGAAGAAGGTCCCATCACGGACCGAAATATAGTACCGTCACAAGTAGCGAGTTTTTATTTCTTATTGATCGAACACCCAATTAACCACTTAATTATATATATATATATATATATATATATATATATATATATATATATATATATATATATATATATATATATATATATATATATATTTTGTGTAACTTTATTTTAGCCTTGTAGATTATATTGAAACACAACTTTATTTTAAAATTGTTTATTATTATTGGGCACTGTAGGCTTGGTCACATTTAACACAATTAAAACTTATAACTAAAAGTCACAAGGTACAACATATTAAAAAATCATTGAATCTTACGTTTCGACACTGTTTGTGTCTTGTTCACAGATAGAATATAGACTAGATAGAATATACAGATAGTCTATCTGTGAACAAGACACAAACAGTGTCGAAACGTAAGATTCAATGATTTTTTAATATGTTGTACCTTGTGACTTTTAGTTATAAGTTTTAATTGTGTTAAATGTGACCAAGCCTACAGTGCCCAATAATAATAAACAATTTTAAAATAAAGTTGTGTTTCAATATATATATATATATATATATATATATATATATATATATATATATATATATATATATATATATATATATATATATATATATATATATATATATATATATATATATATAGTAGTATAGTTGATTTTTTGGGTGTCGATCACTGGCTTTTTTGGTTTAAATGAAACTCATTTAAATCTTACAAATTTTCGGATCTTTATTGACCCTTCTTCAGGTAAGGTTCTGAAAATATCAACAATAAGCAATACAATTCCATCTAGCGGTGTGTCAATCCTACTTACTGCGAGTTTAAAGGAGGTAGCGAGACATTAAAAGCAAGGTGCGAACATTAATAACGGAGCATAACTAAACAATTTCACCCTTTGTGCACGATACGGACATTTTTACACTATTCACGAACAAAACAAGGCGAATACCATGTGCAAACGGGGATCGCCATGAATATAAACAAAACAGTATTTTTTTTATTCTCTCACAACACTAGGACGCGCGCAAGTCCAGGTAGACACAGCGCCGCCAACCATCAATCCCTCGGTCAACTGTAAAACTTAACCCCAATATTACAATTTAAAAACAGCACCTAGAACGCAAGAGTTGAGCATTCTATTTGCCTTGGCGGTCCTCTCTTTACATCAAAATCAATTATGTGAGAGTATATGTGGCTAAGGTTTTCAACATCCTGCTTAAAGTTCACATTATTTTCTGTTATGTTTATGTTGTACATCTCCAGAAACATTCTGTTATTGTAATGAGCATCGGAATCTAATATTTTCACTTCATCGAAATTAAAAGAATGTTTGTGGTTTATCGCGTGGGCCGCCAAGGCACATCTTGTCTTTTTGGTATTACAATCGCTTCTGTGTAAACAAATTCGGTTCCGCAACCACTGACCGGTGACGCCGACATAACAACCATCACAGTCCAAGCATTGAATTTTATAAATTACATTCGATCGAAACAGCAATGGGACCTCATCCTTGATCTTGGTAAATATCGCACTCAGTTTGTGAGGATAATGTTCAACTAGTTTTATGTTGTCTTGTAGAAAAGGTTGAAGTATCTTTCTTATCTTATTTGTAACCGTTGGAATGGACCGTATTTTTAAATAAGTATCTATAGGTAACTGTGGTGGATCAAATATACTGCCCAGAATTGTCCGGATCTGAGCTCTAGTCGAGAATAACAGTCTATTTACTAATTTCACAGGAAATCCATTGTTTATGAAAGCCAAAGCAAGTCTATTCAATGCCGAGCGCTGAAACACCGGGTCGCATATCTTTAATATTCTGTTTTTCATGCCATGTATGGTGTTGATTTTATGTCTGAATGAGTGATTCGAGTGAAAATTAATATAGCGCCCAGAGTACATCGGTTTCGTATACCAGTCAGTGCTGATGGAACCATCAGTCGCCCTAATCACCCTACAATCCAAAAAGGGGATAAAATTTTCGGCTTCAACTTCCATAGTAAACTGTATATGTGGATCAAAACTATTGTAGATCGTCAAAATGTCGTCAGCCTTCTCACGAGGAACAGAAGTTATTATATCATCTACAAATTTATACAAGAACGCTATAGGCCCTAAAGAAGGAGATATACTTTCCAGAACGTAATCCATAGTAATCAAAGCCAAAATAGGGCTGATTGGTGACCCCATAGGTGTGCCAAATATTTGTTTATAGTACTGGTCGTTAAACGTGAAGTACGTGTTCTCGAACAAGAATTTCAAGGTATCCGTGAACAATCTGACCGTAAATGTACAATTCGGCTGTATCAATTGCCATTTCTGTTCAATGATTTGTATTACCAATTGAAGCGGTATGTTGGTGAAGAGACTCACAACGTCAAATGAAACCAAGACGTGTTCTTCAGGCAATCTAGCACTTTTTATTTTTTCTATGAAGTCAAATGAATCAACAACATTGAAGTTGGTCTCAGTCGACAAGGATACCGACAGGATGTTACCTATGTATTTAGAAAGTGCATAGGTTGCCGAGCCCACATCTGATATAATATCAAAAATTACGAACGTGGTCACTAATTACATTAACAAGGAATATACGCCAGGTAGTGCTTTAGAGGTGCGTGTGGCCGCTATGTATCAAAAAACGAAACGGTTTTTAAAGGCACACCCGGAAGTGATTGTAGTTGGAGCTGATAAGAGCGCGACCACAGTAGTTATGAACCGTGATGAATACATTAGTAAAGCAACGGAAATGCTTAATAACACTCAAACGTACAAAAAGATAACAAGATCACCTTTGGTTAGTCAGCAAAATGACGTAAATAAATTGCTTCTTCGTCTCAGAGATAATGGCTGCATAACGAACGCAGATTACACAAAGATGCGCATAAAAAATTCCCAAATGAGTAAAGCTTACTTCAAACCGAAAATTCATAAGGAAGGTAATCCATTAAGACCTATTATATCAGATGTGGGCTCGGCAACCTATGCACTTTCTAAATACATAGGTAACATCCTGTCGGTATCCTTGTCGACTGAGACCAACTTCAATGTTGTTGATTCATTTGACTTCATAGAAAAAATAAAAAGTGCTAGATTGCCTGAAGAACACGTCTTGGTTTCATTTGACGTTGTGAGTCTCTTCACCAACATACCGCTTCAATTGGTAATACAAATCATTGAACAGAAATGGCAATTGATACAGCCGAATTGTACATTTACGGTCAGATTGTTCACGGATACCTTGAAATTCTTGTTCGAGAACACGTACTTCACGTTTAACGACCAGTACTATAAACAAATATTTGGCACACCTATGGGGTCACCAATCAGCCCTATTTTGGCTTTGATTACTATGGATTACGTTCTGGAAAGTATATCTCCTTCTTTAGGGCCTATAGCGTTCTTGTATAAATTTGTAGATGATATAATAACTTCTGTTCCTCGTGAGAAGGCTGACGACATTTTGACGATCTACAATAGTTTTGATCCACATATACAGTTTACTATGGAAGTTGAAGCCGAAAATTTTATCCCCTTTTTGGATTGTAGGGTGATTAGGGCGACTGATGGTTCCATCAGCACTGACTGGTATACGAAACCGATGTACTCTGGGCGCTATATTAATTTTCACTCGAATCACTCATTCAGACATAAAATCAACACCATACATGGCATGAAAAACAGAATATTAAAGATATGCGACCCGGTGTTTCAGCGCTCGGCATTGAATAGACTTGCTTTGGCTTTCATAAACAATGGATTTCCTGTGAAATTAGTAAATAGACTGTTATTCTCGACTAGAGCTCAGATCCGGACAATTCAGGGCAGTATATTTGATCCACCACAGTTACCTATAGATACTTATTTAAAAATACGGTCCATTCCAACGGTTACAAATAAGATAAGAAAGATACTTCAACCTTTTCTACAAGACAACATAAAACTAGTTGAACATTATCCTCACAAACTGAGTGCGATATTTACCAAGATCAAGGATGAGGTCCCATTGCTGTTTCGATCGAATGTAATTTATAAAATTCAATGCTTGGACTGTGATGGTTGTTATGTCGGCGTCACCGGTCAGTGGTTGCGGAACCGAATTTGTTTACACAGAAGCGATTGTAATACCAAAAAGACAAGATGTGCCTTGGCGGCCCACGCGATAAACCACAAACATTCTTTTAATTTCGATGAAGTGAAAATATTAGATTCCGATGCTCATTACAATAACAGAATGTTTCTGGAGATGTACAACATAAACATAACAGAAAATAATGTGAACTTTAAGCAGGATGTTGAAAACCTTAGCCACATATACTCTCACATAATTGATTTTGATGTAAAGAGAGGACCGCCAAGGCAAATAGAATGCTCAACTCTTGCGTTCTAGGTGCTGTTTTTAAATTGTAATATTGGGGTTAAGTTTTACTGTTGACCGAGGGATTGATGGTTGGCGGCGCTGTGTCTACCTGGACTTGCGCGCGTCCTAGTGTTGTGAGAGAATAAAAAAAATACTGTTTTGTTTATATTCATGGCGATCCCCGTTTGCACATGGTATTCGCCTTGTTTTGTTCGTGAATAGTGTAAAAATGTCCGTATCGTGCACAAAGGGTGAAATTGTTTAGTTATGCTCCGTTATTAATGTTCGCACCTTGCTTTTAATGTCTCGCTACCTCCTTTAAACTCGCAGTAAGTAGGATTGACACACCGCTAGATGGAATTGTATTGCTTATTGTTGATATTTTCAGAACCTTACCTGAAGAAGGGTCAATAAAGATCCGAAAATTTGTAAGATTTAAATGAGTTTCATTTAAACCAAAAAAGCCAGTGATCGACACCCAAAAAATCAACTATACTACTATATATATATATATATATATATATATATATATATATATATATATATATATATATATATATATATATTATGTTTTTATTATATTAGATTTTTATATGATAGATTTCATAAATATTATATTTTTGTAATAAAAAATTTCCATTGCTTCTTATTTTACCTCTTCAATCATATATCTTATTTAGTTTTCGCCAAACGGCCGGCACAGTGCGTCGTCCGTGACGAATAAAACGCACGGGTGCGAGCGATATGCGTGTCAATATGCTGATTTTCGTCATACGTTCGTCACGGTGCGTCGTCCGTTACTAATAAATCGCACGGGTGCGAGCGTTATGCGAGTCACAATGCTGATTTTCGTCCTACATTCGTCACGGTGCGTCGTCCGTGCCTAATAAATCACACGGGTGCGAGCGTTATGCGAGTCACAATGCTGATTTTCGTCATACATTCGGCACGGTGCGTCGTCCGTGACGAATAAAACGCACGAGTGCGAGCGATATGCGCCACATATCGCTATTCGAGTGACAATGCATGCGATATTAACCTCCATTGATGACGCATCTGCGTGATCCTATGAACGCACGTGCGGTTTCAGTTGCATCATTATGCGTCGCATGATTGTTATCTGGGTAGCTACAGCATACGAACAGGACAACGATAACTAAAAAGGGAATACATACCGAAAATTGGTGAGAATTGAACAATAGACAATAACTTACAATTTTGTTTTTGGATTTATAAATCCTTGCTTCATCCACTGCATAGTAAAATCACCTATCAATAAAATGCAGTAAAATATCCAAGAAATGGCTTTAATTAGAAAATCGGTACGAAGCAGCAAAAGCGACGATTTTTGTGCGTTTGAACGGAGAGGTATGTATGCTCTTTTTAGTTATCATTGTCCTGTTCGTATGCTGTAGCTGTTATAATATAGTTTAAGTATATTATCGTTTGGTTAGGCAACCAAAATAACACTTTACTTTCTTTGAGCACTGTATATATTTTTGTATCTTATGTGTTGTTGAATGAATAAAGAAGACTTTAGTTAAACCTCGACAGTCGTTTGAATAAGACCTACGAAATAAGAAACCCAAAGTATAATATGGCGCAGTCCAAGGAGTAAGAAATTAATTAAATTCAAAATCAAGAAGAAAAATTAAAGCGGCAATGGAAGCCAGCAAACCAATTCCGCAAATGAATTTCAATGGAAATCTTTCAATAAACTGGAAAACGTGGATGCAGACGTTCGAAATTTATTCTATAGCGGCGGAACTCACAAAAAAGGAAGAAAACGTGCAATGTGCGCAATTACTTCACTTAATGGGTATGGAAGCCATCCAAACTTATAACACATTCACATTTAAAGAGAATGAACTCAATAAAATTGATGTGTTAAAGAAGAGATTTGAATCCTATTTCGTCCCAAAGAAAAATTTAACCTATGAACGCTACAAATTTATTAAAACACTGCAAAACATGGAATCAATAGAAGAATATGTAACGGCATCGATGAACCAGGCAAACCAGTGTAAATTCTGGCAACTCAAAGAAGATTTAATCAAATTAATGCTTATAGTTGGCATAAAAGATGATCCAACCAGGGAAAAGCTACTACAAAAGGAAGATCTAAAATTAAACAAGGCCATCGAAATATGTATCCTTACTGAAAATTCCAGATCTCAATTAAAGGACATGAGAAGACCCGAACAAAGAAATGAAGTAATAGAAGAAATGAAGAAAGGTCCAAGCAAGCCATATATTGCTACACGTACGCATTTAGCAAAAACAAGAAGTCCACATGGTCCAAAATCGTCCAGTTTTCAAGGTACCAAAAAGGAAGCTACGTACAAGAACACGAAAACAAATTGCAAGGTAATCCAAAACTGTTACAGATGTGGATACACACATAAAATAAATGAATGCCCTGCTTTTGGAAAAAAATGTAATGTATGTTATAAATTAGGACACTTTGGAAAACTATGTAAAAATAATGTAAACAAAAATAGACAAATTAACAATTTAAGTAATGATTTTGCAATTGACACTATGAGCAATAGTGAAAGTAAAGAACGAATTTTTGTAAATTTGAAAATAAATAACAAAATCGAAAAATTTAAAATTGACACAGGTGCGGACGTAAATGTAATTAGTTTTGAAACATAGAAAAAGTTAGGTTTAGATGTTAAAAATATTAATAAATCATGTCAAACAATATATTCCTATACAAAAAAATGCAATTAAAATTTTAGGCACTATTAATTTGATCACGGAAATCAACAAATGTAATTATACCATTTTATTTCGTATTGTATCAGAAAATTATGGAAACATTATTAGTTTAAAAACCAGTTTAGACCTAAATTTAATTCAAATAAATAAGAATATAAAAGAAATAAACTCTATAAATGAAATAAATGACTACAAAACAGTAATAAATGATTATAAAGAGTTATTTGAAGGAATAGGAAAATTAGACAAACTGTATCACATAAAAATAAATAAAAATGCCACCCCAAAGATTCAACCGATTAGAAGCATACCATTTCCACTTCAATCTGAATTTAAAAAATGCATTAATAACTTACTAAATCTCGATATAATTGAAAGGGTTCACGGTAAATCAGAATGGGTAAATTCATTTGTTTTAGTAAAAAAGTCAACAGGAAATTTAAGACTTTGTCTTGACCCTCGAGAATTAAATAAAGTAATAATTTCCCAGCCATACAAATTACCGAACATAGACGAAATATCAAAAGAAATCAAAAATTCTACATGTTTTTCAACACTAGATGCATCAAATGCTTTTTGGAATGTTCCACTGGATGAAAAATCAAGTAAATTATGTACGTTTGGTACGCCACTAGGCAGATTCAGGTTCAAAAGATTACCATATGGTATAAAAACCGCCAGTGAGGTATTTCAAGAGTATTTTCAGGAAATTTTTGAAATGCAAGGTGTAAAAGTTTACATAGACGATATCCTGATATATGGAAAAACAAAAAGTGAACATGATCAAATTTTAGAAAAAGTTCTCAAATTAGCTCGAAAATATAACATAAAATTTTATTTAGAAAAATGTAAGTTTGGTTTAAATGAAATAAAATACTTGGGTTACAAATTTAATAAAAACGGTATACAAATAGATGATGAAAAAATTCAAGCAATTAAAGATATTGAGATTCCCAAAAATAAAAAGCAATTACAACAGTTTTTAGGTTTAATAACGTATGTTGGTAGATTTATTCGTGACCTATCAGACAAAACTTATCCACTCAGACAATTAATTAAAGACAAAAATGAGTTCATATGGCAAGAACCACAAAATAAAGCATTTGAAGAGTTGAAGAAAATAATTTGTAGTGAGCCAGCACTAAATTACTTTGATCCAAGAAAACATGTCACAATTTCTGTAGATGCTTCAAAAAGAAGCACAAGTATGTTTAATAGAAAAAAATGTGACAATAACAAATGAAAAATTACAAACTTTAATAAATGAGTCAAATAAAGATGAAGAATTCAAACAAATAAAACAAGTTATATCAAATAACTGACCTAATAGCATAAATAAAATAAATCAAAATTTGACACCGTTTTACAAATTACGACATGAAATAACGCAAGGAAGAAATGGACTAGTATACATTGGTCAAAGAATACTTATTCCAAAATCAATGCGACACAACATTCTTGATAACATTCATACAGGTCATTTAGGCATTCAAAAATGCATAGAAAGAAGCAGAAATGCAGTATATTGGCCTGGTATCACCCAACAAATAGAAAACTTTGTAAAAAACTGTCACATATGCAGTAAATATGAAAATTCAAATCAAAGGTTACCACTTAAATCACATGAAATAATAAAGAAACCATGGCAAAAGCTTGGTCTAGATATATTTCAAATAAAAAACGAAATTTACTTACTAGTGGTTGATTACTATTCTAAATATCCAGAAGTTATAAACTTAAATAAAAATATGACATCAAGGAATATAATAGATAATCTTAAATCAATTTTTTCGAGACATGGAATTCCAAAGATTGTTATTTCTGATAGCGGAAGTCAACTTAAGAGTAAAGAATATGATGATTTTGCTAAGGCATGGAACTTTACATACATAAATTCTTCACCTTATCACCAGCAATCAAACGGTCAAACGGAAAGAACAATTCAAACAATTAAGAAAATGTTAAAGAAATCACTAGAGGGACCCCACTTCTCCCCGTCGAGCAATGGCGCCTTCTGACCGGCAGCGGCTCTTTCAAATCGCAAATGTAATTCTAACACGGCCCACCTGACGTTAGAGACGCTCTCGGCACTCTAGTCCGCATTGTGGACACCGGTCACCACCTGGCTCGACCACTAACTGGGCAGAGACCAGATAACCTAATATTCAAAAAAACAAAAATGCGTGGAAACCTCGGTTACCCGGGTTACCACCTGGCTCAACCGCTAACGGTACAGATACCAGATAACTTAACATTCAAAAACAAAAGCATGTGGAAACCTCGGTTGCCACCTGGCTCAACCGCTAGCGGGACAGAGACCAGACAAATTAACGTACACAAACAAAAGCATGTGGAAACCTCGGTTACCACCTGGCTCAACCGCTAACGGGACAGAGACCAGACAAATTAACGTGCAAAAACAAAAGCATGTGGAAACCTCGGTTGCCACCTGGCTCAACCACTGACGGGACAGAGACCAGACAAATTAACGTACACGAACAAAAACATGTGGAAACCTCGGTTACCACCTGGCTCGACCGCTAACGGGACAGAGACCAAGCACATAAATCAAATCCGATGGAATAAATAATAATAATAAAGAATTATCTGTGTTGGTTTACGGCAGTGCTCTGCAAGCTGCTCCTAGCAGTTCTCCGCAACCTTCTCTTGGCAGGTCTCCGCAAACTGCTCCCAGCAGTTCTCCGCAACCTTCTCTTGGCAGGTCTCCGCAAACTGCTCCCAGCAGTTCTCCGCAACCTTCTCTTGGCAGGTCTCCGCAAACTGCTCCCAGAAGTTCTCCGCAACCTTCTCTTGGCAGGTCTCCGCAAACTGCTCCCAGCAGTTCTCCGCAACCTTCTCTTGGCAGGTCTCCGCAAACTGCTCCCAGAAGTTCTCCGCAACCTTCTCTTGGCAGGTCTCCGCAAACTGCTCCCAGCAGTTCTCCGCAACCTTCTCTTGGCAGGTCTCCGCAAACTGCTCCCAGAAGTTCTCCGCAACCTTCTCTTGGCAGGTCTCCGCAAACTGCTCCCAGCAGTTCTCCGCAACCTTCTCTTGGCAGGTCTCCGCAAACTGCTCCCAGAAGTTCTCCGCAACCTTCTCTTGGCAGGTCTCCGCAAACTGCTCCCAGCAGTTCTCCGCAACCTTCTCTTGGCAGGTCTCCGCAAACTGCTCCCAGAAGTTCTCCGCAACCTTCTCTTGGCAGGTCTCCGCAAACTGCTCCTAGCAGTTCTCCGCAACCTTCTCTTGGCAGGTCTCCGCAAACTGCTCCCAGCAGTTCTCCGCAACCTTCTCTTGGCAGGTCTCCGCAAACTGCTCCCAGCAGTTCTCCGCAACCTTCTCTTGGCAGGTCTCCGCAAACTGCTCCCAGAAGTTCGTCCCCGTCTTACGGCAGTCTTTTAGCATCGTTCTGCAACTACTGTGCCACGGTACAGTGTTTGCACACCACTGGTTTACGGCAACCCTTGGAAAATAACATTAAATCAATTGTGTAATTATAGCAATTGCAATAGCATCGTGTTTTACGTTTTGCATAATTTAATTCTTGATTCGATACCATCAATTTAGTGCTCATTTCAATTTGACGGCCACATACGATAGGTCTCATAACAATGCTAGTACCAAAGGGCCAATTCACAATTAACAATTAAATAAATGCAAAGCGTAAAAATGTTCCACTCCTTTTCATTTGGACACACAAACTATAAGAACTTTTGTACTTCATGACAACTTTCAATTATCTTAACATGCTACACGAAACGCATTAAATCTTAAAAAATTAAGAACTTGACAAGGCTGCTATTATGATACTCCAGAAGCATAAACTTACAGTTCTCGAATTACGTTACGTAGTACATGGAATACGGTATTTCAAACCTCAATTTATAATACACAAATTTTAACTCATTTCAAAAATTATGCTAGCCAAAACATAAGGGGTTTTCGCTCTTAGGATTCTTAATTTTTGAAACACAAAACTTTGATCACTTTCAATACTCAAATCATGATAGACAAAAGATAAAGGGTTTCCATTCTCAAATTATAATACCTGAAGATCATAAACATACAATTCATAAATTATGAAACACAAAACATTGATAACTTTCAATACTCAGATTATGATAGACAAAACATAAAGAGTTTCCATTCTCAAATTATGATGCCTGAAGAATATGAACAGACAATTCATAAATTATGAAACACATAACAGTGATAACTTTCAATACTCAGATTATGATAGACAAAACATAAAGAGTTTCCATTCTCAAATTATGATGCTTGAAGAATATGAACAGACAATTCATAAATTATGAAACACATAACATTGATAACTTTCAATACTCAGATTATGATAGACAAAACATAAAGAGTATCCATTCTCAAATTATGATGCCTGAAGAATATGAACAGACAATTCATAAATTATGAAACACATAACATTGATAACTTTCAATACTCAGGTTATGATAGACAAAACATAAAGAGTTTCCATTCTCAAATTATGATGCTTGAAGAATATGAACGGACAATTCATAAATTATGAAACACATAACATTGATCTTTCAATATTCAGATTATGATAGACAAAACATAAAGAGTTTCCATTCTCAAATTATGATGCTTGAAGAATATGAACAGACAATTCATAAATTATGAAACACATAACATTGATAACTTTCAATACTCAGGTTATGATAGACAAAACATAAAGAGTTTCCATTCTCAAATTATGATGCTTGAAGAATATGAACAGACAATTCATAAATTATGAAACACATAACATTGATAACTTTCAATACTCAGGTTATGATAGACAAAACATAAAGAGTTTCCATTCTCAAATTATGATGCTTGAAGAATATGAACAGACAATTCATAAATTATGAAACACATAACATTGATAACTTTCAATACTCAGGCTATGATAGACAAAGCATAAAGAGTTTCCATTCTCAAATTATGATGCTTGAAGAATATGAACGGACAATTCATAAATTATGAAACACATAACATTGATCTTTCAATATTCAGATTATGATAGACAAAACATAAAGAGTTTCCATTCTCAAATTATGATGCCTGAAGAATATGAACAGACAATTCATAAATGATGAAACACATAACATTGATAACTTTCAATACTCAGGTTATGATAGACAAAACATAAAGAGTTTCCATTCTCAAATTATGATGCTTGAAGAATATGAACAGACAATTCATAAATTATGAAACACATAACATTGATAACTTTCAATACTCAGGTTATGATAGACAAAACATAAAGAGTTTCCATTCTCAAATTATGATGCCTGAAGAATATGAACAGACAATTCATAAATTATGAAACACATAACATTGATAACTTTCAATACTCAGGTTATGATAGACAAAACATAAAGAGTTTCCATTCTCAAATTATGATGCTTGAAGAATATGAACGGACAATTCATAAATTATGAAACACATAACATTGATAACTTTCAATACTCAGGTTATGATAGACAAAACATAAAGAGTTTCCATTCTCAAATTATGATGCTTGAAGAATATGAACGGACAATTCATAAATTATGAAACACATAACATTGATAACTTTCAATACTCAGGTTATGATAGACAAAACATAAAGAGTTTCCATTCTCAAATTATGCTGCTTGAAGAATATGAACAGACAATTCATAAATTATGAAACACATAACATTGATAACTTTCAATACTCAGGTTATGATAGACAAAACATAAAAGGTTTCCATTCTCAAATTATGATGCTTGAAGAATATGAACAGACAATTCATAAATTATGAAACACATAACATTGATAACTTTCAATACTCAGGTTATGATAGACAAAACATAAAGAGTTTCCATTCTCAAATTATGATGCCTGAAGAATATGAACAGACAATTCATAAATTATGAAACACATAACATTGATAACTTTCAATACTCAGGTTATGATAGACAAAACATAAAGAGTTTCCATTCTCAAATTATGATGCTTGAAGAATATGAACAGACAATTCATAAATTATGAAACACATAACATTGATAACTTTCAATACTCAGGTTATGATAGACAAAACATAAAGAGTTTCCATTCTCAAATTATGATGCTTGAAGAATATGAACGGACAATTCATAAATTATGAAACACATAACATTGATCTTTCAATATTCAGATTATGATAGACAAAACATAAAGAGTTTCCATTCTCAAATTATGATGCTTGAAGAATATGAACAGACAATTCATAAATTATGAAACACATAACATTGATAACTTTCAATACTCAGGTTATGATAGACAAAACATAAAGAGTTTCCATTCTCAAATTATGATGCTTGAAGAATATGAACAGACAATTCATAAATTATGAAACACATAACATTGATAACTTTCAATACTCAGGTTATGATAGACAAAACATAAAGAGTTTCCATTCTCAAATTATGATGCTTGAAGAATATGAACAGACAATTCATAAATTATGAAACACATAACATTGATAACTTTCAATACTCAGGTTATGATAGACAAAACATAAAGAGTTTCCATTCTCAAATTATGATGCTTGAAGAATATGAACGGACAATTCATAAATTATGAAACACATAACATTGATCTTTCAATATTCAGATTATGATAGACAAAACATAAAGAGTTTCCATTCTCAAATTATGATGCCTGAAGAAAATGAACAGACAATTCATAAATTATGAAACACATAACATTGATAACTTTCAATACTCAGGTTATGATAGACAAAACAAAGAGTTTCCATTCTCAAATTATGATGCTTGAAGAATATGAACAGACAATTCATAAATTATGAAACACATAACATTGATAACTTTCAATACTCAGGTTATGATAGACAAAACATAAAGAGTTTCCATTCTCAAATTATGATGCGTGAAGAATATGAACAGACAATTCATAAATTATGAAACACATAACATTGATAACTTTCAATACTCAGGTTATGATAGACAAAACATAAAGAGTTTCCATTCTCAAATTATGATGCTTGAAGAATATGAACAGACAATTCATAAATTATGAAACACATAACATTGATAACTTTCAATACTCAGGTTATGATAGACAAAACATAAAGAGTTTCCATTCTCAAATTATGATGCTTGAAGAATATGAACAGACAATTCATAAATTATGAAACACATAACATTGATAACTTTCAATACTCAGGTTATGATAGACAAAACATAAAGAGTTTCCATTCTCAAATTATGATGCTTGAAGAATATGAACAGACAATTCATAAATTATGAAACACATAACATTGATAACTTTCAATACTCAGGTTATGATAGACAAAACATAAAGAGTTTCCATTCTCAAATTATGATGCTTGAAGAATATGAACAGACAATTCATAAATTATGAAACACATAACATTGATAACTTTCAATACTCAGGTTATGATAGACAAAACATAAAGAGTTTCCATTCTCAAATTATGATGCTTGAAGAATATGAACGGACAATTCATAAATTATGAAACACATAACATTGATCTTTCAATATTCAGATTATGATAGACAAAACATAAAGAGTTTCCATTCTCAAATTATGATGCCTGAAGAATATGAACAGACAATTCATAAATTATGAAACACATAACATTGATAACTTTCAATACTCAGGTTATGATAGACAAAACATAAAGAGTTTCCATTCTCAAATTATGATGCTTGAAGAATATGAACAGACAATTCATAAATTATGAAACACATAACATTGATAACTTTCAATACTCAGGTTATGATAGACAAAACATAAAGAGTTTCCATTCTCAAATTATGATGCCTGAAGAATATGAACAGACAATTCATAAATTATGAAACACATAACATTGATAACTTTCAATACTCAGGTTATGATAGACAAAACATAAAGAGTTTCCATTCTCAAATTATGATGCTTGAAGAATATGAACGGACAATTCATAAATTATGAAACACATAACATTGATCTTTCAATATTCAGATTATGATAGACAAAACATAAAGAGTTTCCATTCTCAAATTATGATGCCTGAAGAATATGAACAGACAATTCATAAATTATGAAACACATAACATTGATAACTTTCAATACTCAGGTTATGATAGACAAAACATAAAGAGTTTCCATTCTCAAATTATGATGCTTGAAGAATATGAACAGACAATTCATAAATTATGAAACACATAACATTGATAACTTTCAATACTCAGGTTATGATAGACAAAACATAAAGAGTTTCCATTCTCAAATTATGATGCTTGAAGAATATGAACAGACAATTCATAAATTATGAAACACATAACATTGATAACTTTCAATACTCAGGTTATGATAGACAAAACATAAAGAGTTTCCATTCTCAAATTATGATGCTTGAAGAATATGAACAGACAATTCATAAATTATGAAACACATAACATTGATAACTTTCAATACTCAGGTTATGATAGACAAAACATAAAGAGTTTCCATTCTCAAATTATGATGCTTGAAGAATATGAACAGACAATTCATAAATTATGAAACACATAACATTGATAACTTTCAATACTCAGGTTATGATAGACAAAACATAAAGAGTTTCCATTCTCAAATTATGATGCTTGAAGAATATGAACAGACAATTCATAAATTATGAAACACATAACATTGATAACTTTCAATACTCAGGTTATGATAGACAAAACATAAAGAGTTTCCATTCTCAAATTATGATGCCTGAAGAATATGAACAGACAATTCATAAATTATGAAACACATAACATTGATAACTTTCAATACTCAGGTTATGATAGACAAAACATAAAGAGTTTCCATTCTCAAATTATGATGCTTGAAGAATATGAACGGACAATTCATAAATTATGAAACACATAACATTGATCTTTCAATATTCAGATTATGATAGACAAAACATAAAGAGTTTCCATTCTCAAATTATGATGCCTGAAGAATATGAACAGACAATTCATAAATTATGAAACACATAACATTGATAACTTTCAATACTCAGGTTATGATAGACAAAACATAAAGAGTTTCCATTCTCAAATTATGATGCTTGAAGAATATGAACAGACAATTCATAAATTATGAAACACATAACATTGATAACTTTCAATACTCAGGTTATGATAGACAAAACATAAAGAGTTTCCATTCTCAAATTATGATGCTTGAAGAATATGAACAGACAATTCATAAATTATGAAACACATAACATTGATAACTTTCAATACTCAGGTTATGATAGACAAAACATAAAGAGTTTCCATTCTCAAATTATGATGCTTGAAGAATATGAACAGACAATTCATAAATTATGAAACACATAACATTGATAACTTTCAATACTCAGGTTATGATAGACAAAACATAAAGAGTTTCCATTCTCAAATTATGATGCTTGAAGAATATGAACAGACAATTCATAAATTATGAAACACATAACATTGATAACTTTCAATACTCAGGTTATGATAGACAAAACATAAAGAGTTTCCATTCTCAAATTATGATGCTTGAAGAATATGAACAGACAATTCATAAATTATGAAACACATAACATTGATAACTTTCAATACTCAGATTATGATAGACAAAACATAAAGAGTTTCCATTCTCAAATTATGATGCCTGAAGAATATGAACAGACAATTCATAAATTATGAAACACATAACATTGATAACTTTCAATACTCAGGTTATGATAGACAAAACATAAAGAGTTTCCATTCTCAAATTATGATGCTTGAAGAATATGAACGGACAATTCATAAATTATGAAACACATAACATTGATCTTTCAATATTCAGATTATGATAGACAAAACATAAAGAGTTTCCATTCTCAAATTATGATGCCTGAAGAATATGAACAGACAATTCATAAATTATGAAACACATAACATTGATAACTTTCAATGCTCAAATTATAATAGACAAAACATAAAGAGTTTCCGTTTTCAAATTATAATACCTGAAGAACATAAACTCACGATTCATAAATTGTGAAACACAAAACATTGATAACTTTTAGTTCTTAAATTATGAGAACATGATGTGTATAAACTTTCCGATTCTTAAATTATAAAACAGCAAACATGCTAACTTTCAGTTCACACGTAGTACACATACTTTTCGATTCTTAAAGTGTGAACCACAAAATATAATAACTTTCAATCCTCTAACTTTAACACACGAAGTACAGTAACTTATAAGTGTCTGATTATTATGCCCAAAAGCACAAACTTTAAATTCTCAGATTCAGATACACAAAGTTAATAAATTTTAATTCTCTAGTTATGATTTACGATGAATATTAACTTACAATTTTCAAATCATATTTTACAAAACCGTAAACTTTAAATTCTCAAATTCAGTTAGACAAAGCTAATAATTTCAATTCTCTAATATTATGATTTACGATTAACATTAACTCTCAACTTTCAAATCCTATTACAAAAGATTGTAAACTGTAAATTCCCAAAATGCTGTTACACAAAGTTAATAAATTTCAAGTCCTAATTGGGATTCAAGACAAACATTAACTTTCAAGTTTCAAATAATATTACACAAAATTGTAATCTTACAAAAGGCTAATAAATTTCAATTCTCTAATTATTATTCATGACACACATTAACTTTCAATTTTCAATTCAACACAAAATTGTAATCTTACAAAAGGCTAATAAATTTCAATTCTCTAATTATTATTCATGACACACATTAACTTTCAATTTTCAATTCATATTATACAAAATCTTTAATCTCAAAACTTTAAAATTCTAAACTTTAAATACACAAAAGCTGATCAATTTCAATTCCTAATTATCATACACACATTAAGTATCACATTACACATTATCAAACACTTTCATATTTTAAATTGCAAAACGGATTATTAAATTCGTTTACCAAAACAACTTACAACAATATTTCATATTTGCACCATGAAATTATGAAACATAAGATTTTTTCAGTTTATAATACGCTAGACAAAAGTACCATCATATTTCCAAATATGAAATACAAGCGCAAGCCCCTCAATTTCACGAATTACAATACACGTAGTAAAAGTACTTTCATTTCTTAAACAATAAACGATTGGGACATTCCTATTTTCAGTCATGGAATAAATAAGAAATTATAATACACGATATTTTGCATTTTCAAATTTTCATCATTAAAACACCAAGTGCAATCACTTTTAAATTTTTCAGTGATTACCTAAACTCATTACGTAAAACAATCAATTATTAAATTATAAAACACAAACCATTCAGACGTTTCGATATTGCATCTATGATTTATCAATCAAAAACCTTAAAAAGAATATTTGTTTTCATCTTACTCCTTCTCCATTCACCAACCTTCGATGCATAACATCGTTGCATACATTTTCAATATTAAAGAACATTCCATCTCTTCATCATGCCTCTGAGCGGTGTAGAACCAAATACCAGCAGAAGTCACAAGCAGCTCGAGTCTCGACCATCCTGGCAAATTAAGGTAATGCGGCACATTAAAGACTCATCTGACATCCATTGACCTCAGCCAGTGTGCAATTCTCTCGGCATAAACAAAAAGAAACAACAACACATTAAGTCATATCGAAAATTGACATTAGGTTTGTAAATTGCAATTATGCACACCTGTACTTACATGATTTTTCAGTGCAAATAATTCTCTCAACAAGTTATGACTCACCAAAACCATACGATCCCCCTTAAGCATCACTAATATTTTGAAAACAAACAATTCCTTATCCGTAATATCATAATCTCCATAATATGATCTCAAATACTTCCGTCAGGCAGCGAGGGTCGACATTTCCAGTCGCTTCTTTGTTCTTAGATCCTGCACGCGAATACGATCCCTCTTCTGATGTTAGAAACTTTAGAAGAATACATGAGAGCGGCTTGCACATCCAAGCATGAAGGGCACTGCAACTCGACTGACTGCGACCACAGTATAGAGAAACGCTATGCTATACAGTAGTCGCACTTCGGTCGAAAAGCATTGATTTCCATGAAGCAAAAGATACCCTCGCGCAGCCTCGGTGCGCGTAAATCTTCTCCACACGTATATGTCCAATTCGTGGACCAAAACTTTTGACACGTGTGTAGTCACCATATGTTGTATTCCCAGACGGCTGCGCACAGAGGCTGCGCGGGTTCCGTTTTGCTTCATGAATTTGCCGGAGTGCGACTACTGCTTAGCGTAGCGTTTCTCTATACTGTGCTGCGACACGGCCTATACGGGCGAGCGTCGTCCAAAGCGGGAACGCGTCCCCACTTCTCCCCGTCGAGTAATGGCGCCTTCTGACCGGCAGCGGCTCTTTCAAATCGCAAATGTAATTCTAACAATATATATAATAGAGGCGTATATATAAAGAGGCGTTCATTGACACATTGAAATTTCTGTTCACTAGTGTTTACTTCACTTTTGGTGACCAGGTTTATTTGCAACAGTTTGGCACCCCGATGGGTTCTCCTTTGAGTCCCATTTTGGCTCTCATGGTGATGGATAATGCTTTGAACTGGATCCTCCCCAATCTTAATTTTGACGTTCCATTCATATATAAGTTTGTAGACGATATTATTACCTGCGTTCCGTCTGATAACGTGGGGGACAGTTTGGCGATATTCAATGGCTTTAATAGCAACATACAGTTCACGGTCGAGTTGGAGACCAATGACTGCATTACTTTTCTGGATTGCAGAGTTGTTAATTTGAAGAACGGTTCTGTGGCCATTGACTGGTACACCAAACCCACTTATTCGGGCCGTTATATTAACTTTTATTCGGCACATTCGTTTGCCCACAAGATCAACACCATTACAGCAATGAAAAACCGTGTGTTGAGATTGAGTGACCCACAGTTCCATCTTTCAGCGTTAGAGAAACTACGGGATGTGTTCGGCAACAATGGCTTTCCGAGAAAGTTAATAAACAAAATACTATTTAGCACCAACACCAATATCCAACCACATATTAGCATTTTTGATCCTCCCATAGTAGTACAGCCCTTCTTTGTTAGGTTGATTCATTTACCGGCATTAACAAATAAATTAAAAAAGATTTTTCAGCCATTGTTCTCGAATAATGTAAAAATTGTGCACCACTACCCCCGCAAATTGTCATTAATGTTTAGTAAATTAAAAGACACCATACCACTTCTTTATAAGTCCAATGTTATTTATTCCATATGCTGTAATGAGTGCCAAGGCAAATATGTGGGTGTCACCACTCAGTGGCTGCGGAGCCGATTGAATTTGCACAAGAGTGACTGTAGGACTCGCAAGAATAGATGTGCTCTTGCTTGTCATGCCATAGAAAACGACCACACTTTCGATTTTGATGGGGTAAAAATTCTTGCGTCGGAATCCAGCTACCGAAACAGAATGTTTTTGGAGATGTATCACATAAACATCACCGATGATACTGTTAATTTTAGACAGGATACGGAAGGCCTGAGCGTCGTTTACTCCAACATCATTAACTTGGATAAAGACAGACGGGAGGGAACCATGAATAGGAGCGATGATTGCTCGCTCTTCTTTTAAATTGTTTGATTCAGTGTGTGTGCTCGCGTTTGTTTTATGTCGGTTATGTCTTGTTTGTGAATTGAGTGAATCGACGCGGTGTTTGATGGTTGGGGTTGTTACCACCAGGGGCAAGTCACGTACGGTTAACCATACACCTGTGCTCGTCATTTCATTGCGTTCAATGTGTCCCGTCTTGTGTAACACGCACGTGTCAGTGCCGTGTAGTGTAAATCTTTTAAATGTGTTAGATAATTGAAGGGAGAATGCCTCATGTCGCCGCATGTATGTCGTCATTCGGTCTGGTCAGCTTGGTCAGTTAACTCCAAGTAAGTCTTTTAATTGTTGTTGATTGTAATTGATTCACGTTTCATGTGAAGTGCGGTTCTGAATAGTTTGTGATTATGCCTGAATTTTTAGATGTTATGAGTACCTGAAGAAGGTCCCATCACGGACCGAAATATAGTACCGTCACAAATAGCGAGTTTTTATTTCTTATTGATCGAACACCCAATTAACCACTTAATTATATATTTATATATATATATATATATTATGTTTTTATTATATTATGTTTTTATTATATTAGATTTTTATATGATAGATTTCATAAATATTATATTTTTGTAATAAAAAATGCTTAAAAAATGTCCATTGCTTCTTATTTTACCTCTTCAATCATATATCTTATTTAGGTTTCGCCAAACGGCCGGCACAGTGCGTCGTCCGTGACGAATAAAACGCACGGGTGCGAGCGATATGCGTGTCAATATGCTGATTTTCGTCATACGTTCGTCACGGTGCGTCGTCCGTTACTAATAAATCGCACGGGTGCGAGCGTTATGCGAGTCACAATGCTGATTTTCGTCCTACATTCGTCACGGTGCGTCGTCCGTGCCTAATAAATCACACGGGTGCGAGCGTTATGCGAGTCACAATGCTGATTTTCGTCATACATTCGGCACGGTGCGTCGTCCGTGACGAATAAAACGCACGAGTGCGAGCGATATGCACCACATATCGCTATTCGAGTGACAATGCATGCGATATGAACCTCCATTGATGACGCATCTGCGTGATCCTATGAACGCACGTGCGGTTTCAGTTGCATCATTATGCGTCGCATGATTGTTATCTGGGTAGCTACAGCATACGAACAGGACAACGATAACTAAAAAGGGAGTACATACCGAAAATTGGTGAGAATTGAACAATAGACAATAACTTACAATTTTGGTTTTGGATTTATAAATCCTTGCTTCATCCACTGCATAGTAAAATCACCTATCAATAAAATGCAGTAAAATATCCAAGAATTGGCTTTAATTAGAAAATCGGTACGAAGCAGCAAAAGCGACGATTTTTGTGCGTTTGAACGGAGAGGTATGTATGCTCTTTTTAGTTATCATTGTCCTGTTCGTATGCTGTAGCTGTTATAATATAGTTTAAGTATATTATCGTTTGGTTAGGCAACCAAAATAACACTTTACTTTCTTTGAGCACTGTATATATTTTTGTATCTTATGTGTTGTTGAATGAATAAAGAAGACTTTAGTTAAACCTCGACAGTCGTTTGAATAAGACCTACGAAATAAGAAACCCAAAGTATAATATGGCGCAGTCCAAGGAGTAAGAAATTAATTAAATTCAAAATCAAGAAGAAAAATTAAAGCGGCAATGGAAGCCAGCAAACCAATTCCGCAAATGAATTTCAATGGAAATCTTTCAATAAACTGGAAAACGTGGATGCAGACGTTCGAAATTTATTCTATAGCGGCGGAACTCACAAAAAAGGAAGAAAACGTGCAATGTGCGCAATTACCTCACTTAATGGGTATGGAAGCCATCCAAACTTATAACACATTCACATTTAAAGAGAATGAACTCAATAAAATTGATGTGTTAAAGAAGAGATTTGAATCCTATTTCGTCCCAAAGAAAAATTTAACCTATGAACGCTACAAATTTATTAAAACACTGCAAAACATGGAATCAATAGAAGAATATGTAACGGCATCGAAGAACCAGGCAAACCAGTGTAAATTCTGGCAACTCAAAGAAGATTTAATCAAATTAATGCTTATAGTTGGCATAAAAGATGATCCAACCAGGGAAAAGCTACTACAAAAGGAAGATCTAAAATTAAACAAGGCCATCGAAATATGTATCCTTACTGAAAATTCCAGATCTCAATTAAAGGACATGAGAAGAGCCGAACAAAGAAATGAAGTAATAGAAGAAATGAAGAAAGGTCCAAGCAAGCCATATATTGCTACACGTACACATTTAGCAAAAACAAGAAGTCCACATGGTCCAAAATCGTCCAGTTTTCAAGGAACCAAAAAAGAAGCTACGTACAAGAACACGAAAACAAATTGCAAGGTAATCCAAAACTGTTACAGATGTGGATACACACATAAAATAAATGAATGCCCTGCTTTTGGGAAAAAATGTAATGTATGTTATAAATTAGGACACTTTGGAAAACTATGTAAAAATAATGTAAACAAAAATAGACAAATTAACAATTTAAGTAATGATTTTGCAATTGACACTATGAGCAATAGTGAAAGTAAAGAACGAATTTTTGTAAATTTGAAAATAAATAACAAAATCGAAAAATTTAAAATTGACACAGGTGCGGACGTAAATGTAATTAGTTTTGAAACATAGAAAAAGTTAGGTTTAGATGTTAAAAATATTAATAAATCATGTCAAAAAATATATTCCTATACAAAAAAATGCAATTAAAATTTTAGGCACTATTAATTTGATCACGGAAATCAACAAATGTAATTATACCATTTTATTTCGTATTGTATCAGAAAATTATGGAAACATTATTAGTTTAAAAACCAGTTTAGACCTAAATTTAATTCAAATAAATAAGAATATAAAAGAAATAAACTCTATAAATGAAATAAATGACTACAAAACAGTAATAAATGATTATAAACAGTTATTTGAAGGAATAGGAAAATTAGACAAACTGTATCACATAAAAATAAATAAAAATGCCACCCCAAAGATTCAACCGATTAGAAGCATACCATTTCCACTTCAATCTGAATTTAAAAAATGCATTAATAACTTACTAAATCTCGATATAATTGAAAGGGTTCACGGTACATCAGAATGGGTAAATTCATTTGTTTTAGTAAAAAAGTCAACAGGAAATTTAAGACTTTGTCTTGACCCTCGAGAATTAAATAAAGTAATAATTTCCCAGCCATACAAATTACCGAACATAGACGAAATATCAAAGGAAATCAAAAATTCTACATGTTTTTCAACACTAGATGCATCAAATGCTTTTTGGAATGTTCCACTGGATGAAAAATCAAGTAAATTATGTACGTTTGGTACGCCACTAGGCAGATTCAGGTTCAAAAGATTACCATATGGTATAAAAACCGCCAGTGAGGTATTTCACGAGTATTTTCAGGAAATTTTTGAAATGCAAGGTGTAAAAGTTTACATAGACGATATCCTGATATATGGAAAAACAAAAAGTGAACATGATCAAATTTTAGAAAAAGTTCTCAAATTAGCACGAAAATATAACATAAAATTTAATTTAGAAAAAAGGAAGTTTGGTTTAAATGAAATAAAATACTTGGGTTACAAATTTAATAAAAACGGTATACAAATAGATGATGAAAAAATTCAGGCAATTAAAGATATTGAGATTCCCAAAAATAAAAAGCAATTACAACAGTTTTTAGGTTTAATAACGTATGTTGGTAGATTTATTCGTGACCTATCAGACAAAACTTATCCACTCAGACAATTAATTAAAGACAAAAATGAGTTCATATGGCAAGAACCACAAAATAAAGCATTTGAAGAGTTGAAGAAAATAATTTGTAGTGAGCCAGCACTAAATTACTTTGATCCAAGAAAACATGTCACAATTTCTGTAGATGCTTCAAAAAGAAGCACAAGTATGTTTAATAGAAAAAAATGTGACAATAACAAATGAAAAATTACAAACTTTAATAAATGAGTCAAATAAAGACGAAGAATTCAAACAAATAAAACAAGTTATATCAAATAACTGGCCTAATAGCATAAATAAAATAAATCAAAATTTGAAACCGTTTTACAAATTACGACATGAAATAACGCAAGGAAGAAATGGACTAGTATACATTGGTCAAAGAATACTTATTCCAAAATCAATGCGACACAACATTCTTGATAACATTCATACAGGTCATTTAGGCATTCAAAAATTCATAGAAAGAAGCAGAAATGCAGTATATTGGCCTGGTATCACCCAACAAATAGAAAACTTTGTAAAAAACTGTCACACATGCAGTAAATATGAAAATTCAAATCAAAGGTTACCACTTAAATCACATGAAATAATAAAGAAACCATGGCAAAAGGTTGGTCTAGATATATTTCAAATAAAAAACGAAATTTACTTACTAGTGATTGATTACTATTCTAAATATCCAGAAGTTATAAACTTAAATAAAAATATGACATCAAGGAATATAATAGATAATCTTAAATCAATTTTTTCGAGACATGGAATTCCAAAGATTGTTATTTCTGATAGCGGAAGTCAACTTAAGAGTAAAGAATATGATGATTTTGCTAAGGCATGGAACTTTACATACATAAATTCTTCACCTTATCACCAGCAATCAAACGGTCAAACGGAAAGAACAATTCAAACAATTAAGAAAATGTTAAAGAAATCACTAGAGGGAAGTGAAGACTTTTATTTAGCTTTATTAGCATTTCGAAATACACCCGTATTACATTGTTTCACCCCATCTCAAATTTTAATGAGCAGAAACCTTAGAGACAATTTACCGATGATTGAAAATAAATTACAACCTAAAACAATAAATAAAACATTTTATAATTCCAAAATAAGACAAGACAAAGAAAACAGTAAGAAATATTATAATAAAAATACATCACAAAGGACATTACGAAAATACAGAATAGGACAAAAAATTAGATTTCAAATAACACCTAAAAGTACATGGCAAAAGGGAATAATTATAAATAAAATAAGAGATAGAACTTACACAATTAAGAAAGGGGATGGAAGGCATATAATAAGAAATGTTCAATTTATTAAACCATATTAGACTTGGAACAAAATATTATATCCGAAAACGACGAACAAAATCCGATAAATAATTGTAACGCAAATCCGAATCGTCGTAGAATTAATGTACCGTCTAGATTTAAGGACTTTATAATGACTTAATAAAAATTTAGAATTTTAGTTTAAATTAAATAAAAAAGGGAGATGTTATAATATAGTTTAAGTATATTATCGTTTGGTTAGGCAACCAAAATAACACTTTACTTTCTTTGGGCACTGTATATATTTTTGTATCTTATGTGTTGTTGAATGAATAAAGAAGACTTTAGTTAAACCTCGACAGTCGTTTGAATAAGACCTACGAAATAAGAAACCCAAAGTATAATAGTAGCTACATTCAATTAATACCCTTTGATTGCAAAATATCTCAAATTTATAAGCAAAATTAAAAGATCTGTACGATTTACGAAGTTCGTTACTGAACTTTTTTGGCGCGGAACGCACCTGTTTCGGCACCCTTAAATCGTTTGATAGGGTTTGATAGAGGTTGTTTTTTGTTTTTGCAGAAAACGGAAAATAACATTTGGTGTGAAGTTAGCCCCCCCTTGTTCGAATTCTCGGGTTTTTTAAGTGGTTTGGTTAGGTTTGATTGTCCATTTCCGACGTTTGATAGTTTTTCGTTTACCTGAAATCCGCAGAATTAGAATTTGTAGGTTTTGTAATATGTTATTGTCCGAATTTATTCCAATTTATTCCTTTCTAAAGGCTATTATAACTTCAATAAGCGGGAGTTGTTTGATTGTTGTTTCATTTTGTTCGCTTGTTACAATCGTTGCAATCGATTGTTTATGGTTTGATTAGGTTTGATTGTCCATTCTCGACGTTTGGTAGTTTTTAGTTTACCTGAAATCCGCGAAATTGGAGTTAAGTTTATTAGTTTAGTAATTACTAATTAGTTATCTTATTGTTAGAATTCAATTCCATGGGCTATTTTAAGCGTGAGTTATTTGATTTCGGTTAAAAAATGTGTGCATAATCCATAGTTCTAATTATAAGTTGGCATTATATGAAAAATCTGATGTGGCCAGGCACATGACTTTATCATACAATATATAAAATTAATAGTTTAGCTGCATGAGAATCTATTGTATTGAGATAAATCGTAGGTATTGTCAAAGCATCAGCATTTGACACTACCAACACTACGTCATTAGAATAATAGTTATTTATGTCACAAATGCCGAAAGTACGGAATAGCGCGAGGAGCGGTGATGCGGCGCGTCACCGAAGGCGGAGTGTCGCCGTCGCATGTGAGCGAGTTGCGCTATCTACTTTTTGGCAGGAGCGACATCAACGTTTATTGTGTTGCTTTTTAAGAAATACGTATTTAAAAAAAAATAAATAAATGATTTCTGTATAGTAAATGCTAGGTTGGTACCACTTTGACGAAACGTCAAGTTTAAAGGTGCGTTCCGATTGGTAGGTAGTGGTAGCTAATGGCGGTGGTAGAATACGAAATTATAGTATTTCTTACAGGTCGTGATAATGACACATATTAGTTTGCATGTACATAAACATGAGTCACTAGCAATTTTCTATTGGAAATACTACAATGGCGTCTGCTACCACTGCCATTTTCACTAATGAAAACGCACCTTAAAAAGGTAATTCAAATTCTGACAGATTTATATTTGTTCATGACACATCCCTGCCAACATACTAAAATAAAACTACACTCATCGCTATACTTTATTTATACTTTTCGCAATTTATCGTTTCTAGAATTAGATATAAAGACGGATTGATATTTCTTATCAACAAACAATCAAATTGGTGATCTTATTTTATTTGAAATTTGTATTTTATAATTTGCCGCACTACAGCGGCAACGTTCCATAGTGGTTCTCCAACCTCTGATGAGGTCAGCTGTTTTCGAATGTGACAACACAAAAAAGTATTTGTCAAAATCCTGGCTACTATGTAATTTCATATCAATGCAGATGCGACCGATCTCGATCAAATAGAATTTGCTCTTGAAGCTAAACTATTAATTTTACCAAAAAATGTCATAGGCATAAATTATTCAAAATTTCCTCTACTTTAATTTATTAATTAACTATTTTGTCGAAATTACAGAAATGGCGGCTCATTTGCAAAATCCTTCAAAAAGGCTTAGAATAAACTACCAGTTCCTTTGGGCCCCTTTCAACCAAAAGGTTTTCAGCTCTAAGTTTGGTAACAAAACTTCTAAATATGAACTTTCGTTCCGATACCTTTAGTAGTTTCTCCGGAATCGTCGCCACAAAAATCGTTTACACACAGACATACATACACACACACACACACACACACACACACACACACACACACACACACACACACACACACACACACACACACACAGACATTTTTTTGTACCTTGGTCAAAAATGTTCAGGGGACCCAAAAAGACCTATTTCCGCTAAAATCTCAATTTTTTTTTTCGGCATGATTACAATACTTTATCTTACTGCGTATGATAAAGTAAAAAGAATTGCATGAGTTTCATTTATTGTCCCCAATATCTAATTTTAATCAGCGCCATCTACAACGAAACGGTCAAAGTTAACGCTAGTACTACTTTATCGGCATCGGTAGAAACTTGACAAGTAATAAAAACTAGCGGCTTCTCGCTAGTTTTATTGGATATATGAACTATATTATAGTATATATATATATATACTTACTTATATACTTACTTTTTATTACTATATATATATATATATATATATATATATATATATATATATATATATATATATATATATATATATATATATATATATATATATATATAGTATATATAAAATAACGACATTAAATACAGAAGTTATATATATATATATATATATATATATATATATATATATATATATATATATATATATATAAATATATATATATATATATATACATATGGTTGCTACGGTGTGGGCTCCAACGCGTATGATAGAGTGTACGTTGTCACCTCATATATAACGTTGATGGCTCCAAAATCGGAGGTGACAACGTATCGCCTTGTTTTCAACGGAAATGTGGTCTAGGTGGCACAGGGAGCTCAAATCCAAAAATTGCGTCGGAGCCGATAACGTCCATTGTATATGTACGGATAAGTCATGTTAGTTCAAGCGTAGATCACGAGCGCTAGTGTCGCCCATGCTAGATACGGCCGCTACGAAGTCACCTCCGCATATATGACTCAGTGTTTTGTATCGTACAATACACGCTGTGACATCCGAAAAACGCTGGCAACGTTGCGGAGGTGGTAGCGCAAGAAACATATTATATATGAGTATTTTCGTATTTATTGCTGCTGTCGGACGCAGTTGGGTTGTGCACGGTACGCGAGATACAAAGGTTTTTGGTTCAAATCCATGCCGTGGCTGAATTTTTTTTATTTCACAATTACATCGCGCATGTTTTTATCGTTTGTTAATTATTTTGAATGGTATAGGCTGGTTTATGTCACCTATTCTAGTGTACGCATATTGCAAATTTTTATTTGAAATAAAACTAAATAAATTATTTGTGGTGCTATTACATCAATAAATTCCATAAATTCCACATACCTTTTCTTGTGTTCACCACAAATCCTATTGAATCAAGTACTCAAGTAGAAATATTAAAACGGTGATGCGGGAATTTTTAGTTAATATGACTACATAGTTCACACAGTTTTTTGAAAATTTGAGACATGAAAAGACAGACATAGACATGAAAATGTTTACTCTTTGCAGTTGTATTATAAAAAATGTGTAGCAGTAGTCAAAGTTTCTCCGGGTGCGTGGGTTTTTAGCTTACTTATTGTTTTTTATAATCTCCAATAAATACCCTATTGTCACGGTAAACTTTAGTGGTATGTAGATATCAATGTAGATATTAAAGTAACAAGCTACAGTCGGCGAAAGATGTATGTTCGACTCCCATTTTTCTTGGGGCGAAATACTTCAAAACTTACACAACGAATTGTGAATATATACACGGGGTCTCAACAGTGCGATCTTGGAAGATTGTGCCTCTGTTAATGAAGATATTTTAAAACTGATTTCACTTCAATATACACAAAGTCGAGGCGCACATTTCAAAACTATTTGCGTGTATACAGGCTGCTCCATAACACAGTACCAAACTAAACTTATGTTTTGTTAAATGGAACAACCTATATTTCGGCACATTTTTTAATTCCTCGCAAAATTTTACGACAATGAAAAAAATTTTACGACAATGAAAAATAACATTACATACCGAAAACTTTATACTTTTTGATTTATTGGCATTTTTAAAAACAGCAGTCTAAGAAAAATTGTATATATCAATACCGGTTTTTACTTTTATTGTGCTGGCTTAGATTATGATTAATTAAGAAGCGTTCTATTAGCGTGATTACCTGCCATATCCAAATTGTGTGCAGGTTGGTCATAATCTGCAACAAAATATAGCAAACAGGTTTTCCTAAGAAAGGTATTTTTTTAAATGGTCCATCCTGTATCGCATTATTTTTTTGAATTTTATGTATCGTTCTGCACAAAAAAGTACTACCACACACCAGTGCTAAAAGAAACAATTGCATTGTTATCGTATACACAGACAGACGGACAGACCGATCGATAATTTTGCGTCAAACTCAGAGTTGGGCATCACTCAACTAACCCGAGATGAGTAACACTCATGATTAATGAAATCACTCGTCACTCAGTCATTACTCGTCAATCATAAATGTAAGAATCACTTATCACTCATTAATCGTAGAAACAAGTGTTTCAATTTTGACAACCGGTAGCGACTGCTTAATATTGTTTTAAAAATATTAAAAAGAAAATACAATTTACTAAATTTTATTAGCAAAGTAAACCCACATTACGGTAAATGTAATGTGTGTATACTTTGTTTTAATTTATCCAGCTTTATCTTATAATAATTATGCTCATGTGCTAAATGAAACTAAATGCATTAATAATAACTGTTTTAAACTATATCCGATTGTATAGTGATTCACCTATTAAGGGTACCATCTGGTGTACCGTTTTCAAAAATGAATTATTATTTTATTGCATATATTGATTGCACAACATTTAAAGAATACATTGACAAACTGTCAGAAAATAATTCGAAAAATTAACGATTCCACAGCTAAAAGTCGAGCGGCTCGTCGAAGCCGATTATATCACGATTATCGGAAACTTTTTTAACCATCTCGCATACATACATCTTTCAATATTTTTCACAAATTATTTTCTATAGTGCACTCATTTCTCCTCTTTAAAATGACGTACCATTGGTTAATAGTTAATTTTTAAATGCGCGATAAAAATTCATTAATTTTTGAAAATGTTACCACCAATCACCATTAAATGTGATTAGGAATGTACGTTGAACGTGTACGCCGTGTACGTATCTAACGTGCCATAAAATTCTTGATATAATTAAAAAGAAAACTGAAGAAAGCATTCTATACTGTAAATAGAGCGGAGGTGGCCGAGTGGATAAGGCGAATGCCTTCCACTCAGAAGTCCAGGGTTCAAGCCCAGGTTAGGCAGGGGATTTTTCAAATACTCCGTCTCCCCGACTGCCACACAGACAAGCCACTGGCTTTGTGAACATGGCATCATCCCCACAAAAAAAAAAGGTGGATTAAACAACTGCGAAATCATATATGCCTCTTTCTTTACACTTCAAGTTTTATAACTCAAAGAAGGGTTTTGTTTATATGTATATAATTTTATATTTTACTTTTAATTTTCTTTTTCAGTTTCACTGTCTGGTGAAAACAACAGTGCAATTATCTCTAATTAACCTAAAAAAATAAATGCGGCTCTAATTGTTCTTAGTAATCTTCATTCAGAACAAATCAAGCCAGATCTCCAAATCGAATAAAATAAATGTTGGACAAATTTTTTTAACACGTACCTATCTATAAAAAAAAGGTAAGTTTTGGCTTAAAGACTTAGATTTTGTGGGATTGTCTATTTTACTTTCATCACTGTGTAAGTATATCGAGCTTTTTTATGTTTTAAAACAGTGTAATTTCTATTGAACAGTCGTCACTTTTTGCGCGTTATCGCCAGTAATCAGTGATGAATATTCAATCGTGTACGGCAGTTATGAGTGGTGAGTAAAAAATCATCACTCAATCCGATGAGTGACCAATCGTAACCCATCACGACGAGTGATGATTAATTTAACTAATTAATATAATTTAATCATCACTTGTTACTCAATCACTCGATTGCCAAATGCCCAACTCTGGTCAAACTCAATAGACCATACCACAGTAAATGGTTGGGGCGTATGAAAATGTGTATGTATTTGGTATTAAAAGTTGGAGTGCCCGCGAATTTCTTTCAGTAACAGTTTCTATTTATTCCAATCAATTTATTCCATGGTTTTACCGTCAATGCACGTATTTAGACCATGCACAACAACGGACTTTGTACAATTTTAAACGGCAATGGAAAGCTTGTAAAGAATTGGTTAACAATAAAGCGCTGACCACGCATGAAGGTTGACGGCTCGGCGGTGGCAGCTCTTTTTCTATTTTTTGTCAAAAAGCTTTAACTGGGATAAGAAATAAGTATAAAATTATTAGTTTAGTATCGATATAACTCAAAAACTACTTAATAAATTTAAGTTGGATTTTCACACATCAATTCATTGTATTTGTAGTGTGTCCTCAGCGTTGTACATTGGCCTACGTTGCGAAGGCCGACGTAAATAAAATAAAAAAAATTATCAAGAAATAAAATAATAAAACTAGTTGGGTAGTTTGACTTACATCGCGACTAAACATATAAATAGGGTAATTAGTTGTTGCACGGTAACCATATTACACTTAGAACTTAGTTATCCGAGTTAAAAACATTTTAATACCCTTAGAAAAGTTCTAATAAAACCAATTATGTTTTGTTAGAAACTATAACCATGTCCCATGAATATTGCCGTGTAATGCTTAATCATCCTCTGTAATATATATATATTATTCATATTAGTGCTAAATCCTTAATAAATAATTAATTACTAAAAGTGAGTGTTTATTTTGTGAGAAGCGAGTTTACGGCCTATCATATACCGCATCGGCGTTCTACCCGTCTAGGCGATGCGCAGACCTATTAGGTCTGCCCCGTTTCTAGTACTATTACTAAAAGTGAGTGTTTATTTTGTTAAGTTCCCCTCATTAAAAATATGCAATCAGATCAAAAATATATTATCTGGAACACCCGGAGCCTAGGTAGCCTGCTCTATATGCCGGAGGTGACAACTTAACACGTATACATATATATATATATATATATATATATATATATATATATATATATATATATATATATATATATATATATATATATATATATATAAAGGAGAAAGGTAATTTGTCGGGAAATTCCGTCATACGAAGAAGCAACCGTAGACACGTGTTTCGGACTATTAGTCCTCATCAGTACGGTATAGCCAAGGAGTAAGATGGACACTCTACGGTTGCTTCTTCGTATGACGGAATTGCCCGACAAATTACCTTTCTCCTTTTATATCTTACCGTCGATAAACCTGTTTTCCATCTATATATATATACATATATATATATATATATATATATATATATATATATATATATATATATATATATATATATATATATATATATATATATATATATATTGTTAGAAACTTTAGAAGAATACATGAGAGCGGCTTGCACATCCGAGCATGAAGGGCACTGCAACTCGACTGACTGCGACACGGCCTATACGGGCGAGAGTCGTCCAAAGCGGGAACGCGTCCCTACTTCTCCCCGTCGAGTAATGGCGCCTTCTGACCGGCAGCGGCTCTTTCAAATCGCAAATGTAATTCTAACACGGCCCACCTGATGTTAGAGACGCTCTCGGCACTCTAGTCCGCATTGTGGACACCGGTCACCACCTGGCTCGACCACTAACTGGGCAGAGACCAGATAACCTAATATTCAAAAAAACAAAAATGCGTGGAAACCTCGGTTACCCGGGTTACCACCTGGCTCAACCGCTAACGGTACAGATACCAGATAACTTAACATTCAAAAACAAAAGCATGTGGAAACCTCGGTTGCCACCTGGCTCAACCGCTAGCGGGACAGAGACCAGACAAATTAACGTACACAAACAAAAGCATGTGGAAACCTCGGTTACCACCTGGCTCAACCGCTAACGGGACAGAGACCAGACAAATTAACGTGCAAAAACAAAAGCATGTGGAAACCTCCGTTGCCACCTGGCTCAACCACTGACGGGACAGAGACCAGACAAATTAACGTACACGAACAAAAACATGTGGAAACCTCGGTTACCACCTGGCTCAACCGCTAACGGGACAGAGACCAGACAAATTAACGTGCAAAAACAAAAGCATGTGGAAACCTCGGTTGCCACCTGGCTCAACCACTGACGGGACAGAGACCAGACAAATTAACGTACACGAACAAAAACATGTGGAAACCTCGGTTACCACCTGGCTCGACCGCTAACGGGACAGAGACCAAGCACATAAATCAAATCCGATGGAATAAATAATAATAATAAAGAATTATCTGTGTTGGTTTACGGCAGTGCTCTGCAACCTTCTCCTAGCAGTTCTCCGCAAACTTCTCTTGGCAGTTCTCCGCAAACTTCTCTTGGCAGTTCTCCGCAAACTGCTCCTAGCAGTTCTCCGCAACCTTCTCTTGGCAGGTCTCCGCAAACTGCTCCTAGCAGTTCTCCGCAACCTTCTCTTGGCAGGTCTCCGCAAACTGCTCCCAGCAGTTCTCCGCAACCTTCTCTTGGCAGGTCTCCGCAAACTGCTACCAGAAGTTCGTCCCCGTCTTACGGCAGTCTTTTAGCATCGTTCTGCAACTACTGTGCCACGGTACAGTGTTTGCACACCACTGGTTTACGGCAACCCTTGGAAAATAACATTAAATCAATTGTGTAATTATAGCAATTGCAATAGCATCGTGTTTTACGTTTTGCATAATTTAATTCTTGATTCGATACCATCAATTTAGTGCTCATTTCAATTAGACGGCCACATACGATAGGTCTCATAACAATGCTAGTACCAAAGGGCCAATTCACAATTAAATAAATGCAAAGCGTAAAAATGTTCCACTCCTTTTCATTTGGACACACAAACTATAAGAACTTTTGTACTTCATGACAACTTTCAATTATCTTAACATGCTACACGAAACGCATTATCTCTTAAAAAATTAAGAACTTGAAAAGGCTGCTATTATGATACTCCAGAAGCATAAACTTACAGTTCTCGAATTACGTTACGTAGTACATGGAATACGGTATTTCAAACCTCAATTTATAATACACAAATTTTAACTCATTTCAAAAATTATGCTAGCCAAAACATAAGGGGTTTTCGCTCTTAGGATTCTTAATTTTTGAAACACAAAACTTTGATCACTTTCAATACTCAAATCATGATAGACAAAAGATAAACGGTTTCCATTCTCAAATTATAATACCTGAAGATCATAAACATACAATTCATAAATTATGAAACACAAAACATTGATAACTTTCAATACTCAGATTATGATAGACAAAACATAAAGAGTTTCCATTCTCAAATTATGATGCCTGAAGAATATGAACAGACAATTCATAAATTATGAAACACATAACAGTGATAACTTTTAATACTCAGATTATGATAGACAAAACATAAAGAGTTTCCATTCTCAAATTATGATGCTTGAAGAATATGAACAGACAATTCATAAATTATGAAACACATAACATTGATAACTTTCAATACTCAGATTATGATAGACAAAACATAAAGAGTTTCCATTCTCAAATTATGATGCCTGAAGAATATGAACAGACAATTCATAAATTATGAAACACATAACATTGATAACTTTCAATACTCAGATTATGATAGACAAAACATAAAGAGTTTCCATTCTCAAATTATGATGCCTGAAGAATATGAACAGACAATTCATAAATTATGAAACACATAACATTGATAACTTTCAATACTCAGGTTATGATAGACAAAACATAAAGAGTTTCCATTCTCAAATTATGATGCTTGAAGAATATGAACGGACAATTCATAAATTATGAAACACATAACATTGATCTTTCAATATTCAGATTATGATAGACAAAACATAAAGAGTTTCCATTCTCAAATTATGATGCCTGAAGAATATGAACAGACAATTCATAAATTATGAAACACATAACAGTGATAACTTTTAATACTCAGATTATGATAGACAAAACATAAAGAGTTTCCATTCTCAAATTATGATGCTTGAAGAATATGAACAGACAATTAATAAATTATGAAACACATAACATTGATAACTTTCAATACTCAGATTATGATAGACAAAACATAAAGAGTTTCCATTCTCAAATTATGATGCCTGAAGAATATGAACAGACAATTCATAAATTATGAAACACATAACATTGATAACTTTCAATACTCAGATTATGATAGACAAAACATAAAGAGTTTCCATTCTCAAATTATGATGCCTGAAGAATATGAACAGACAATTCATAAATTATGAAACACATAACATTGATAACTTTCAATACTCAGATTATGATAGACAAAACATAAAGAGTTTCCATTCTCAAATTATGATGCTTGAAGAATATGAACGGACAATTCATAAATTATGAAACACATAACATTGATCTTTCAATATTCAGATTATGATAGACAAAACATAAAGAGTTTCCATTCTCAAATTATGATGCCTGAAGAATATGAACAGACAATTCATAAATTATGAAACACATAACATTGATAACTTTCAATACTCAGATTATGATAGACAAAACATAAAGAGTTTCCATTCTCAAATTATGATGCCTGAAGAATATGAACAGACAATTCATAAATTATGAAACACATAACATTGATAACTTTCAATACTCAGATTATGATAGACAAAACATAAAGAGTTTCCATTCTCAAATTATGATGCTTGAAGAATATGAACGGACAATTCATAAATTATGAAACACATAACATTGATCTTTCAATATTCAGATTATGATAGACAAAACATAAAGAGTTTCCATTCTCAAATTATGATGCCTGAAGAATATGAACAGACAATTCATAAATTATGAAACACATAACATTGATAACTTTCAATACTCAGATTATGATAGACAAAACATAAAGAGTTTCCATTCTCAAATTATGATGCTTGAAGAATATGAACAGACAATTCATAAATTATGAAACACATAACATTGATAACTTTCAATACTCAGATTATGATAGACAAAACATAAAGAGTTTCCATTCTCAAATTATGATGCCTGAAGAATATGAACAGACAATTCATAAATTATGAAACACATAACATTGATAACTTTCAATACTCAGATTATGATAGACAAAACATAAAGAGTTTCCATTCTCAAATTATGATGCCTGAAGAATATGAACAGACAATTCATAAATTATGAAACACATAACATTGATAACTTTCAATACTCAGGTTATGATAGACAAAACATAAAGAGTTTCCATTCTCAAATTATGATGCCTGAAGAATATGAACAGACAATTCATAAATTATGAAACACATAACATTGATAACTTTCAATACTCAGGTTATGATAGACAAAACATAAAGAGTTTCCATTCTCAAATTATGATGCTTGAAGAATATGAACGGACAATTCATAAATTATGAAACACATAACATTGATCTTTCAATATTCAGATTATGATAGACAAAACATAAAGAGTTTCCATTCTCAAATTATGATGCCTGAAGAATATGAACAGACAATTCATAAATTATGAAACACATAACATTGATAACTTTCAATGCTCAAATTATAATAGAGAAAACATAAAGAGTTTCCGTTTTCAAATTATAATACCTGAAGAACATAAACTCACGATTCATAAATTGTGAAACACAAAACATTGATAACTTTTAGTTCGTAAATTATGAGAACATGATGTGTATAAACTTTCCGATTCTTAAATTATAAAACAGCAAACATGCTAACTTTCAGTTCACACGTAGTACACATACTTTTCGATTCTTAAATTGTGAACCACAAAATATAATAACTTTCAATCCTCTAACTTTAACACACGAAGTACAGTAACTTATAAGTGTCTGATTATTATGCCCAAAAGCACAAACTTTAAATTCTCAGATTCAGATACACAAAGTTAATAAATTTTAATTCTCTAGTTATGATTTACGATGAATATTAACTTACAATTTTCAAATCATATTTTACAAAACCGTAAACTTTAAATTCTCAAATTCAGTTAGACAAAGCTAATAATTTCAATTCTCTAATATTATGATTTACGATTAACATTAATTCTCAATTTTCAAATCCTATTACAAAAGATTGTAAACTGTAAATTCCCAAAATGCTGTTACACAAAGTTAATAAATTTCAAGTCCTAATTAGGATTCAAGACACACATTAACTTTTAAGTTTCAAATAATATTACACAAAATTGTAATCTTACAAAAGGCTAATAAATTTCAATTCTCTAATTATTATTCATGACACACATTAACTTTCAATTTTCAATTCAACACAAAATTGTAATCTTACAAAAGGCTAATAAATTTCAATTCTCTAATTATTATTCATGACACACATTAACTTTCAATTTTCAATTCATATTATACAAAATCTTTAATCTCAAAACTTTAAAATTCTAAGCTTCAAATACACAAAAGCTGATCAATTTCAATTCCTAATTATCATACACACATTAAGTATCACATTACACATTATCAAACACTTTCATATTTTAAATTGCAAAACGGATTATTAAATTCGTTTACCAACACAACTTACAACAATATTTCATATTTGCACCATGAAATTATGAAACATAAGATTTTTTCAGTTTATAATACGCTAGACAAAAGTACCATCATATTTCCAAATATGAAATACAAGCGCAAGCCCCTCAATTTCACGAATTACAATACACGTAGTAAAAGTACTTTCATTTCTTAAACAATAAATGATTGGGACATTCCTATTTTCAGTCATGGAATAAATAAGAAATTATAATACACGATATTTTGCATTTTCAAATTCTCATCATTAAAACACCAGGTGCAATCACTTTTAAATTTTTCAGTGATTACCTAAACTCATTACGTAAAACAATCAATTATTAAATTATAAAACACAAACCATTCAGACGTTTCGATATTGCATCTATGATTTATCAATCAAAAACCTTAAAAAGAATATTTGTTTTCATCTTACTCCTTCTCCATTCACCAACCTTCGATGCATAACATCGTTGCATACATTTTCAATATTAAAGAACATTCCATCTCTTCATCACGCCTCTGAGCGGTGTAGAACCAAATACCAGCAGAAGTCACAAGCAGCTCGAGTCTCGACCATCCTGGCAAATTAAGGTAGTGCGGCACATTAAAGACTCGTCTGACATCCATTGACCTCAGCCAGTGTGCAATTCTCTCGGCATAAACAAAAAGAAACAACAACACATTAAGTCATATCGAAAATTGACATTAGGTTTGTAAATTGCAATTATGCACACCTGTACTTACATGATTTTTCAGTGCAAATAATTCTCTCAACAAGTTATGACTCACCAAAACCATACGATCCCCCTTAAGCATCACTAATATTTTGAAAACAAACAATTCCTTATCCGTAATATCATAATCTCCATAATATGATCTCAAATACTTCCGTCAGGCAGCGAGGGTCGACATTTCCAGTCGCTTCTTTGTTCTTAGATCCTGCACGCGAATACGATCCCTCTTCTGATGTTAGAAACTTAAGAAAAATACATGAGAGCGGCTTGCACATCCAAGCATGAAGGGCACTGCAACTCGACTGACTGCGACACGGCCTATTGGCCGGGTGCGCGTCGACAAGCACGTCTGTTTCACCGCAGGAAAAGTCTAAGATAGCCAGGAGGTGGCGCTGTTCTAAGCAGTTTTCTCCCTAGTAATTACCGACGTGGTGCAGTTACCTGTAGCGAGAGCGCGTTTACGAACGCCAACAGCAGACAGATATAATAAAGTCGACTACAGTGCCTTTGCGTGTAGCGGTGACCGAGAACAGTTCCTGCGTAAAAATAGTACGCCGGGATTCCGCAACGGGCGCCTAAATAGCTTTTGAAACCCCCACTCTATACTGTGCACGGGGCCAATACGGGCGAGCGTCGTCCAAAGCGAGAACGCGTCCCCACTTCTCCCCGTCGAGTAATGGCGCCTTCTGACCGGCAGCGGCTCTTTCAAATCGCAAATGTAATTCTAACAATATATATAATAGAGGCGTATATATAAAGAGGCGTTCATTGACACATTGAAATTTCTGTTCACTAGTGTTTACTTCACTTTTGGTGACCAGGTTTATTTGCAACAGTTTGGCACCCCGATGGGTTCTCCTTTGAGTCCCATTTTGGCTCTCATGGTGATGGATAATGCTTTGAACTGGATCCTCCCCAATCTTAATTTTGACGTTCCATTCATATATAAGTTTGTAGACGATATTATTACCTGCGTTCCGTCTGATAACGTGGGGGACAGTTTGGCGATATTTAATGGCTTTAATAGCAACATACAGTTCACGGTCGAGTTGGAGACCAATGACTGCATTACTTTTCTGGATTGCAGAGTTGTTAATTTGAAGAACGGTTCTGTGGCCATTGACTGGTACACCAAACCCACTTATTCGGGCCGTTATATTAACTTTTATTCGGCACATTCGTTTGCCCACAAGATCAACACCATTACAGCAATGAAAAACCGTGTGTTGAGATTGAGTGACCCACAGTTCCATCTTTCAGCGTTAGAGAAACTACGGGATGTGTTCGGCAACAATGGCTTTCCGAGAAAGTTAATAAACAAAATACTATTTAGCACCAACACCAATATCCAACCACATATCAGCATTTTTGATCCTCCCATAGTAGTACAGCCCTTCTTTGTTAGGTTGATTCATTTACCGGCATTAACAAATAAATTAAAAAAGATTTTTCAGCCATTGTTCTCGAATAATGTAAAAATTGTGCACCACTACCCCCGCAAATAGTCATTAATGTTTAGTAAATTAAAAGACACCATACCACTTCTTTATAAGTCCAATGTTATTTATTCCATATGCTGTAATGAGTGCCAAGGCAAATATGTGGGTGTCACCACTCAGTGGCTGCGGAGCCGATTGAATTTGCACAAGAGTGACTGTAGGACTCGCAAGAATAGATGTGCTCTTGCTTGTCATGCCATAGAAAACGACCACACTTTCGATTTTGATGGGGTAAAAATTCTTGCGTCGGAATCCAGCTACCGAAACAGAATGTTTTTGGAGATGTATCACATAAACATCACCGATGATACTGTTAATTTTAGACAGGATACGGAAGGCCTGAGCGTCGTTTACTCCAACATCATTAACTTGGATATAGACAGACGGGAGGGAACCATGAATAGGAGCGATGATTGCTCGCTCTTTTTTTAAATTGTTTGATTCACTGTGTGTGCTCGCGTTTGTTTTATGTCGGTTATGTCTTGTTTGTGAATTGAGTGAATCGACGCGGTGTTTGATGGTTGGGGTTGTTACCACCAGGGGCAACTCACGTACGGTTAACCATACACCTGTGCTCGTCATTTCATTGCGTTCAATGTGTCCCGTCTTGTGTAACACGCACGTGTCAGTGCCGTGTAGTGTAAATCTTTTAAATGTGTTAGATAATTGAAGGGAGAATGCCTCATGTCGCCGCATGTATGTCGTAATTCGGTCTGGTCATCTTGGTCAGTTAACTCCAACTAAGTCTTTTAATTGTTGTTGATTGTAATTGATTCACGTTTCATGTGAAGTGCGGTTCTGAATAGTTTGTGATTATGCCTGAATTTTTAGATGTTATGAGTACCTGAAGAAGTTCCCATCACGGACCGAAATATAGTACCGTCACAAATAGCGAGTTTTTATTTCTTATTGATCGTACACCCAATTAACCACTTAATTGTCTACATCACGATCAAATACTTTAAAGCCTATATATATATATATATATATATATATATATATATATATATATATATATATATATATATATATATATATATATATATATATATATATATATATCTACAAGGAGTCACTGTCGTCCGTTACTAATAAGGTTGCTTCTCTAATGGGAATTCGACGGGAGACTTAATAATACTAATACTCTTCAATCATTAAGCCAAGCTTTCGGCGTATTTATTTTACCGCCTTCTTCAGGGCACTATTAAAATTACAACACATAATTACTATACAACTACAACATTTTAAATATTTCACTTACATGGTATGTGAGGTTAATTATAAAATAGACATCCAATATTCACAACTATCATTCCTTCGCTAGCATTTTCCGGCCAAATTGATAAAGCTTATTCTAAATAGCACTCCTCTTTCAATTTTGTTACGCTACACTGCTGCTGAAGGCGATGGATAAAACTGCAGGTAACCGAAACGGCCATACCACCATCTTGTCGCATGTGTACTGAATTTTTTTTGCTTAAATATTTATTGCCAACATCCTGACACCTTTATCCCAATCCACACAGAATCATACTTGAATTTTTAAAATGTGATTGCGTTATCAAACAAACTATGATCATTTTTATTATTTTCTATTTTGTATTCTAAAAGGTAGGTGTAAATATTACTTAAATTTTGTATATCTGATCTTCTATTAATTGACTCGTTAGTTTTATGTATATGATACATCTCTAAAAATGATCTTTTAAGGTAGTTGCTTTCCATGCTTAATATTTTGACTTCATTATAATTTATTTTATGATCATGTTCATTTATATGTATTGCCAAAGAACATCTCTGTAAATTATTCTTACTATCACTCTTGTGTCCAGCTATTCTATTTTTAACAAGTTGAGATGTTTGTCCCACATAGTACATTTGACAGTCAGAACATTGCAGCCGATAAACGACATTTGATTGTAACAAAGAAGGTGTTTTGTCTTTTAATTTACTGAAAATTGTGTTAATTGTTTTTATACTTTTTTTAGCTATTATTATGTTTTCCTGCTTAAAGATTCTTATAATTTTATTTGTTAAGTCAGTCACATCCACCATTGAACCATACTTCGCTCTTTCTGAAATGTTGACATTGACATATATATATATATATATATATACGTTTCAGCAGACTCGCACCTGCCTTTTTTTTCTGCTGAAACGTTGCAAATAAAATATATTTTCACACGAGATGTCCGAAAACCTTTTAATTATAAATAATGATCGTGAAAATATAAAATTAAATATATATAAATATATATATATATATATATATATATATATATATATATATATATATATATATATATATATATATATATATATATATATACATCCTGCTATAGGTACATGTGGCGTCCTTCCAAAAAACATGCTTATGGCGTCTACCAGAAGGAGTCGTGTATACAATATTTTCGTTCAAATATACTGTTTCCTATGACTTTCAGTGGTAGGTGACCACATTTGTTTCTTGATTTTCAATCACATACTTTCATTTTGCAATGCATGTGGCGTCCTTTCAAATCGCCCATTATCTGGACTCCGTCCGTGTATAGGTTCACTTCATTGCGCCGCGTATATGGCGTCCACAGTGTATGTTACTTTCAAGCCGCAATGTATGCAACAGCCGACAGTGTTGCCGCAGAAATAGTATGTCTAAACGGTTTTAATGTGCCTGGCACAAGGTCAAGCGATTCATGACCTGCGACGCGCTTGTCTCCCCTCGACTTCGAGTAGAAATTAGTCGTGAATTCGTTCTCGTTGAAAACCAATAAGATACTTGTAACACATTGCTTTTTGGTAAAAAATATATAAACATATTTTGTAATATGTAGATTACGAACACAGGGAGTGTTACGTAATGATCTTTTTAAACTTTATTTTTATAACTAATTATTATTGTTGAAATAAAACAAGATCTCTTGTTCTTTGCACAGTTTTTAATTTTATCGAGACATGTTTCGATGCCTAGGCATTATTCCAATCCCGGGATCCCGGTATCCCGTTAAATATTGAACTTGTTGGGGATCCCGGGATTATAAATCGAAATACCGGGATCACGAAAAAGTTCAATCTAAATTATTTTTGTTATTTTTTTATTGGTGAAATGTGGGCACTGAATGAAACTTCAATCTATAACAGCACCCTTTCTGAATAGATTAATTATCAAGCATAAGTTGTTCATTTACAGCAACATGTTGCTATGATAGGAGGAACAGATATTGCAAGAAGTAGATATACTTGAATATGGAGGCAAAAATAAACCTGTTCAGCTTGGTTAAGTCCGTTTAGTTACCTAGGCTGTAGGTAAAAGAGAAACAAAAACATAAACATAAAACAAATAAAATTAGTGGCTAATTACTTTCCTGTATTCAATGATGTACTACAGAATATAAAATTAGTAAATACCAAATAGGTATAAAAAACAGCGAACAAGAAATTAAAATAAGTATAAAATAAAGATACCAATGAATATATTTAACTGTAAAATGAAACCCAAATTGTACCAAAAACAATTTGCTATTAATCGTTGTTATTAATCGTTCGATGGTTCACTCCAATCGAACGAACGATGTCATTTCTTGTTCCGATTTGCAAGTTTCTTCCAGTTTAAGGGTTTTACTTGAAACAAAAAACAAAAAATTTAGGTACGTTTCTCTGTCATGGTTCAAAACACCTCGAGTTTGTGATGAGCTGTCATAGCGGTAATATTGTCATTTTTTAAATTTTTTATTGCACAATTATCGAATTTTTAGCTTTTTTAGTAACAATTTTTGTCAAAAAGTGCACTTAGATAAAATGTATTTTTAAAATGTGGGTTGGGCATTTGAACTATATTTATCAAAACCGAAAGACATACAAGTAATATTCATTTTATTCATGACAATTGGATATTTAATATTTTAAGAAGTTGTAAGAAGTTGCACTAAATATTTCATCAATTTCTAACAATAAATAGCACTTTACTTGAAGACGCGTTAACGGGTATAAAAGTCATTATACGTATTTTTTGTAAGCAGTGATTGTGTTATTTAAAATGCAAGCAGTTTGTCTATTTGTATAATAAGCAGCCATGACGTATGAATTCTAAAGTTTTCCAATTTTGTCTTAAAGAAGAAAACAAAAAATCATCAAAATATTTATTGTCGTTAATATGAAAATTTAAATTAAATTTGACTCTTACTGTTACTTATTTCTTTTGCCGTGACAATTCTTTAAACATTTTACAGAAAACGTAAAATTTTTGAGCTAATTTAAGATGGAAGAGCAAGTTATTATCTATTAGAGTTTTGTTTATTATTAATGTCAATACGCACACTTTGACACCTTTTAAACAGACAGATTTGGTTTTCTACTTGTAGGGTAACATTTGAAAACGTTGATCATGTTTCGGGTTAAAAGTTATTGTCCAATCAAGTATATTTTAGGTGGTGTACATATTTACTGACTGGATTTTGTAACTTTTGGCATTCCAGGCGTTTTGATCCGGCAAGTTTTGTTTCCGTGAATCTCGGGATCCCCGGATTACAGAACCTTTAATCCCGAAATCCCGGGATCATTATATTTTTCCGGGATTGGGAGCCCTACTACTCTACGAGACATCATTTTCAGTCGGTAATCTACAAAATTTCGTATACTAAGATAAATATTTCATCATTTGTTACTTTATGTTATTAGCTTTCACATACAAAATAGTAATTATTATTGCTGTTATTTTTTATATGTAAAACTATTGTCCTGATTATCTCACAGGTTTTTTTGAATAGGGGATTAAAAAAGAGTTTTTGCGATATTCTAAAAACCAATGGATTTCGGAAACCGTTATCATTAAAATTATTAAACCGAAAAACGACACTTCTTGGGTTGTCGGGGCTCCAGTGTCAATTAGTTGACCATGTTATTCATTCAATTATTTTGTCAGGAAATGTAGACTGCCTAAGGTATTAAAATTACAAAAGGAATCAACATGATAGCAATACAATAAAAGCGGATCAAACATACCAAATAACAGTCGCAACTTTTACTATCGGTCGAAAAAGTATTGAACCCTGGTTTTGAAGAGTCATAAGTCGTAACCCTAAAGCAACTAACAAACAAATTTGAAATAAAGTTTGTTATTCTTCCAAATAATTTGTACATAACATAACTTTCAAAATAATTTGCCTGCGGGCTACAAGAGCACGAGACAACTGAAAGAAAAGTACCCGATTTTATCAATTTTAAAGAAACGCTCGTCATTTCGACTTTTTTCCCAGCTGGCAAAAAAATCAAACGTTGGCCCTAATGTAAGTTAACTTAACAACCAGTCTATAGATTGGATTTTGTGCATTAGTAAATTTCTATAAAGGCAGCAAACAATGTTATTAAAAAAACAAATATCTTAGTAGCGATAAGGACGAAAAGAATCGCCTTATTTTACTTAATACGTATATTGGAATAGCATCACAATTGAGTTGTTAGCTAAGGGGACCATTAGCGAGCGAAACGCAACAGCCGATTAGCTGTTATTGGTAATTATATTACATTAATAGTTTTATATGAATGTACATATCTTTATGAAAACAGCCATTTTTAAATGAAAAAATCTGATGTGGCCAGGCACATGACTTTATCATACAAAATATAAAATTAACAGTTTAGCTACACGAGAATCTATTTGACTGAGATAAATCGTGTCTGCATTAAAATTAAACTAGTTAGCCAGGATTTGACAGATGTTTTGATAGTCAATAGTATCAATAGAAGGTATTGTCAAAGCATCAGCATTTGACACTACCTACTGTCATCAGAATAATAGTTGTTTATCTCACAAGTGCCGAAAGTACGGAATAGCGCGACGAGCGGTGATGCGGCGCGTCACCGATGGCGGAGCGTCGCCGTCGCATGTGAGCGGGTCATGTAGTTTTCGGCAGGAGTGATATCGACGTTTTTTGTGTTGCTTATTGAGAAATAGGTATTTAAAAAAATCAAAAATGGTTATTTTTCTGAATAGGAAATGTTAGGTTTATACCACTTCTACGAAACGTCAAGTTTAAAAAGTTAATTCAAATTCTGACAGATTTATATTCATTCATGACACTGTAGATGTCACATCCGTACCAACATACTAAAATATAACTACACTCATCGCTATACATTATTTACTTTCTCAATTTATCGCTTTTACAATTAGATATAACAACGGGTTGATATATCTTATCAACAAACAATCAAATTGGTGATCTTATTTTATTTGAATTTTGTATTTTGTGCTTTGCCGCACTAGAGCGGCAACGTTCCATAGCGGTTCTCCAACCTCTGATGAAATCAGCTGTTTTCGAGTGTGACAGCCATAGACATTTCTGTGGTGACAGCACAAAAAAATATTTGTCAAAATTCTGGCTGCTATGTATTTTCATATCAGTGCAGATGCGACCTATCTCGATCGAATAGAATTTGCTCTTGCAGCTAAAATATTAATTTTACCAAAAAATGTCATAGGCATAAATTATTCAAAATTTCCTGTACTTTAATTTATTATTTAACTATTTTGACGAAATTACAGAAATGGCGGCTCATTTGCAAAATCCTTGAAAAAGGCTTAGAATAAACTACCAGTTCCTTTGGACCCTTTTGAACCAAAAGCTTTTCAGCTCTAAGTTAGGTCATGAAACTTCTAAATATGAACTTTCGTCCCGATACCTTTAGTAGTTTCTCCGGAATCGTCGTCACAAAAATCGTTTACACACACACACACACACACACACACACACACACGCACACACACACAGACACACACACACACACACAGACATTTTTTTGTACCTTGGTCAAAAATGTTCAGGGGACCCAAAAAGACCTATTTCCGCTAAAAACTCAATTTTTTTTTTGGCATGATTACAATACTTTATTATACTGCGTATGATAAAGTAAAAATATTCCAAATTGCCACCCAAGGCAACTCATAATATTATCATATGTATACAAGTAGGTATATAAATCTTCAGGTAATTATTTATATACGTACGTAAGTACACGTCAATTGGTGTCCTAACAGTTGAAGTAGTCAAGATTGGACATCATTTCTTTACTATTTCAGACAAAAGCTTTAACTGCACAATAGACAAGTAGAAAGATGTGTAATAAATTACGATTTGTCAAGATACACATTAGCATCATAAGTCGTAAAAAAACTTAAAAATGGAGGGTTTCTATGAAACGTGCTTTCGATTGTTTAGTATCCATCAATAAGCAATAAAAGTTCATTTCATGACACGAAACCTGCTACGAAATACGTGCAGATTTTTTATTTATCGCAACGGACAAATTTGTACTATTTAATTGTAGAAAATACAATAATTAAAGTACTTTTACTATTGTTATAAAACTTAAACTGCACGGTTTTGAAATATGGTCAAACTTATTAATTTGTGTTGTGATCCTTACCGGTTTTATATAGGTACTGATTAACACTTTCTTATTTAAAATTTAATTAGGAAATACAGTTAGAGTATTGTTGACGTTGGTACATCATCGAGCAAACTGATAAAAAGTTGTTTACATAGAGGAAAAAAAACAGCAACATCTATGAACATTATCGTGATCAACCAATGTTTTCATAAGAAATAATATAAAAACAATTAAAATAATACATTTTCCCAAAAATTAATAACAATACATCTGCTATTTTAAAAATACCAAAATTTTAAAAGACCGACATAATAACAAAAATACAACATAGATTAAACTCCGGCTACTCAGTCGATAACCGGTTCTTAATTGTCGCAAACGGTGAACGATTTAAAAATCGCAATAAAACGCATATAAAATACTGTGCGAACGGCTTAAAATGGTCTTCATGATATATAGAAATAAAAGGGGGGTTAAACGCATGTTTTTGTTTAGTCATTGCTGAGTTATAAGCATTCAAATACAGGGCGCAATGTTTTTGCAACCGGTAGTAGTCATAAATTGCCAATATTAACAACAATTTAACAAAATTAAAACGGCTAAACAAGTTAACAAACTACCAAACAATTAACATTATACCAAAATGATACAAAACATGAGTGTAATATGAAATACGCAATACATGAAAGCGACAATTAAAGAAAAATAACTCGCTGATATCAGTCGCACCTATGGTAGTATTACGTAATTCGGTTGATTTATTATAACCTATATTTAATAAAAAGCTGAAGATACTAACTCAAACTTTCAGTATCCGATCGCAAGCTCATGGCAGCGGAGATATTTTTTTCAATAATGCGTTTTTGCTACGCAATAATGGTGCTATGTACTAGAAAAAATTAATTTAACATTTAAATAAAACCGCACAGTTTAATTTACCACCTAAATATACCACCTAACCGGCAACCGCACTATGTTGATACATTGCATTAAACGAACGCTGAGGTCAGTCGAAAACACCGTGTACGGTCGAAACTATTCTATCTCAACACCGTACAAATGAAGGTGAACAAACAAAACCGGGTTAGACACCAGTTAATGATGATGCCAAATCAACTGGGGGTCGTATCATCGATGGCTTGGTATGAAGGTATACGCCGTCAGTATACACGTTGCAGCGCCACCCGCGGCGACGGTCAAACACGGAACTAAAGTATACGAATTTGCTCCACATATTCATATTTATGGCGTCCTCCAAAAATTTGTCTATGGTTCATGTTCACGCTTACGATCACATTTAGCACAGTTTGGCGATATGGCGTCCGTATACGGGCGCCATATCGAAACCGGGCGCCACATGTAATGGAATCGGTCAATTGAAGGACGCCGTATGTATAGCAGGATGTATATATATATATATATATATATATATATATATATATATATATATATATATATATATATATATATATATGAGCCGGATTACAAACATGCATTTACAGTACGTTACATGATGCAATTGAAACGGTAATGTAGCAGTAGCGTGACGGGCAACAACAGATCGTCAAACAGGCCGACACTTCAATTGCCTTCTCTACGCTGTTCTCATCGCTCAGCTGTGGTCTCATTTCCATAGCACATCACCCTTGTATCCTATTAATCCAACATTTTGTAATATACAACACTGCACAACTCGTTCTCGCACGTAAGAAAAGTCAATTGTTTATATAATACTAAACTAGAAAAACACTAACACTAGAAATAAAATAATACGAACATAGACTAACAAACAAACGCGCTAAAAACAACTAAAGGACTCTTACTATAAACTTGCTATAAACACAACGGAACTTGGCAATATGTCGCAGCAAAATGGCGTACCCAAGCCAAGCCTCCTCGTCCTTCTTCCGTTCGGCGTCCCCACCTATCCGCATGCGCAAAGATGCAGATTGGTAACAGTCATTTTTAAGAACAAAAAATTCCCAAGCGTTGCTTATGTTATAAATCTTTAAAGTGTTGCGAATTGACTATTTTTATTGGTAAATATACTGTGAATAAGGTATTATTCACTAATAATTAGTACGCTGTCTTAACTTCCCTTTGCTTGTTACGTTTACATATTTTAATTAATAACCTATCCTAGTCCAATCGAGTTGAAATTTTGCATGTGAACATTTCTGGTGACATGAATAAATTTACAAAAAAATGGAAAATTTTGCATGTGGACAGATTTCCGATGGCAATGCATAAATCAATCATAAGACACGGAAATTTTTCAATAATTTTTAAATATTTCCAAAATCTGCAAAATTTTTAAATTTTGGAAAATGGTCCAATTGAGTATATTTTGCATGTGGACAGATTTCCTGTGACAACGAAAGAACCAGTAAAAAAAATTTGAAAATTCCTCACAAATAAAAAAAATCCAGGCGAGTTGAAGTATTGCATGTGGTCAGATTTCCGGTGACAATGCAATTAATAAAAACAAAATTTTCAAATATTAAAAAAATTTTAAAAATTTTTAGAATTTTGAAAATTGATCAGTTGATCTTTTGCATCTGAACAGATTTCTTTCTTCAGATTTCGAATGTATAAATTAATAACAAAAATTGGAAAATGTGGCATGTAGAGATATTTCCGATCGCAATGCATGATATATAAAAAGAATTGGTTTTTTATTATAAATCGCACCTTATAAAAATATATTTTTACCTAAATTTATTTTTCGTCATTCACTTGCAATAATATTATAATAAAACAACTAACTAGCATGATGCCATCATCGCGTCGTCACCGATGCTTCTTCGCGGCCCTGTTTACCGGGGTTGTGTGCGACGCATGGTGTATTGTTTTGATCGGCACTCATGCGTGTCGATACATAAACGCACGCGTGCGAGCGATATTGCATTAATCGTACCGAAAAATTACGCGTGATGATTTGGTGCGTCGCACGATTGTTATCTGGGTACATTCAATTAATACCCTTTGAGTGCAAAAAATCTCAAATTTAAAAGCAAAATTTAAAGATCGGTACGAAGTACGTTTTTACAATTTACGTGTAAAATTGGCGGGTGCGTTCCGCACGCGTTTCTCCGTTTCGGCAACCTCTGTGAACTTGCCCCTCCTTTTTTGAAATTTGAAATTCTGTTTCTACAGATCGTTTGCAATTCGTTTGCAATTGTTTGCACCCTTTTTATTTTCGTTTGCACCCTCACCGTTTCCGAGATAAAATTAAAACAAATTCGGAGGGGCCAGATTCACAGTAGCCCCTCCTTTTTCGAAATTAGAAATTCTATTTCTACAGATCGTTTGCAATTCGTTTGCAATTGTTTGCACCCTTTTTAGTTTCGTTTGCACCCCCGCCGTTTTCGAGATAAAATTAAAACAAATTCGGAGGGGCCAGATTCACAGTAGCCCCTCCTTTTTCGAAATTTTAAATTCTATTTCTACAGATCGTTTGCAATTGTTTGCACCTTTTTTAGTTTCATTTGCACCCCTACCGTTTTCGTGGTAAAATTAAAACAATTTTGTGAAGCGTGAACTTGGCCCTCCTTTTTCAAAATTTCAATTTTTTTTTCTTCAGATCGTTTGCAATTCGTTTGCAATTGTTTGCACCCTTTCTAGTTTCGTTTGCACCCCTACCGTTTTCGTGGTAAAATTAAAACAATTTTGTGAAACGTGAACTTGGCCCCTCCTTTTTCAAAATTACAATTTTTTTTCTACAGATCGTTTGCAATTCGTTTGCAATTGTTTGCACCCTTTTAGTTTCGTTTGCACCCCTACCGTTTTCGTGGTAAAATTAAAACAATTTTGTGAAGCGTGAACTTGGCCCCTCCTTTTTCTAAATTTCAATTTTTTTCTGCAGATCGCTTGCCTCTTTTTGCAATTTTCTATAGCTTTATTACCATTGTATTGCATTAGTTTGGCTCTCTTTGGTTTTGCACCCTTACAGTTTTGGAAAATAACAAAAATAAAAATTAATAAGTGTGAACCAGCTGACACTTATTAATTTAAACACAACTTTATTTACAAGTATCATTAACGGAGCAACACATTTTGGATAGCAATACACTAAACTTATAAGAAAAATGACAAAATACAAATTACAATAAATTGAAGGGACAATAAATTAACCTGGGCATTAATCTAGAATTTGGGACTGAACTGCTATAAATTTAATACATATTCTAATGTTTCCAGTCTGTATGTATTTTTAAAAAAAGAAAAGTGCGTATCCCAATGTCTCTTCTTCAAAAATTTTCTTTTAGATAGTTATGTCATACTGAACAAAAAAGTCAATGGACTTTTTGAATTTGTTTTTCAACTCCCTTGAAGCCGCTTGAAGAAGTAACACAATAAAGATATTTTTAAATAAAATACGTATAAACCCAAAAAAGAACATCAAAAAAATTTTAAATGGAAAACGATTTTAGAAACAGATGATGAAATAAATAAATGCTTTCTTTGTTTTAGCTCAGCCTTCCTTCTAATGCTTTCTCGATGATATCCGTTATTCTATGGGCTTGATCTATAGTGGAATTCTTTTCTCTAAAACCAAATTTTTGATTAGGAATTAGTTCCTTTCTCTCAATGATAGGTTTCATTCTCTTTAGAAGCAGCTTTTCAAAGGGCTTCGATGTCATTGGTAACAATGATGTTAAGCGATATGGTTTGGCCTCATTCGGTGCTTTGCCTAGTTTTGGTATCATGATAACTTCTTTTAGATACGCCAGCATAACAATACCTTTTTTAGCTTATTGCTCCCTGTGATAAGATCATATCCAGGTGCCTTCTTTGGATTCAAGTTTGTCTTGATTTCTCTGGCAATTTCCTTTGGAGTAAGTAGCTGCATGCCTTCTTTTTCATAGGGTATAATGGCTCTGATTTGATTTTGTGGGATGGGCAGATTTCTGTTAGATGTGCCATAATTTCAGCCTTCTCTGTTTTAGGTCTCTTGCCTAGCTGCAGTTTCTTCGTCTTATAGGTGGGACATGGGCCACTGGCCTCTTATACTTCCTCACTGCTTTCCACAGCGAGTATTCTGTTAATTTATCGGGTGTCAATTTAGTTGAGAAGGGTTTTAATAAATAATAAATTCCTTAAAAGGAGTCCAACTTAAGACGTGCCGCAGACGCGGGCCATAATAATGATAATTCGGGCCTGCCGAGGCCCCCGTAGTGGCGAAAGATGTTGGGGGGATGTTAAGGCGTGGATTATTATTATTATTATTATAAATAAAACTGAAACTTATTTTTTTTCTCGAAAGTTATTGTCATTCTGAGTAAGAAGTTTCTAATAGACTTATTGGTTTTTCGATTCCTTGAGAAGGTTGAGCTATTTATAACACGGCTTTGTTAATGTTTCAAACGGCTGTAACTTTTAAGTAGTTGGAAAAACAGTAACTCCATGTGTCTTTTTTATGCAGTATGAAATTATAACTATCTAAAACCAACATTGTGCTGGAGAGAAAATGGGATAGCCTGTACATGGGTGTGCAATTCAGATTAATTTATTGTCCCTTCAATTTATTGTAATTTGTATTTTGTTATTTTTTGTTTAAATTAATAAGTGTCGGCTGGTTCACACTTATTTACTTGTATTTTTTTTTGAAAAACTGTAATGGTGCAAGGACAAAGAGAGTGCAAGCATATGCAATACAATGGTAATAAGTCTATAGAAAATGATTTTGAAATTTGTAAAAAGGGGTTTTTTATTTCAAACTTTATTTGAAATATATCTGAAAAACAGTAGGGGTGGAAACAAAACTAAAAAGAGTGCAAACCAGTGAAAAAAAAAATATATTTTAAAAAGAGGACCAAATTCTCACTTCACAAAATTGTTTTAATTTTTTCACGAAAACTGTAGGGGTGCAAACGAAACTAAAAAGGGTGCAAACAATTGCAAACGAATTGCAAACGATCTGTAGAAAAAAAAAATTGAAATTTTGAAAAAGCAGGGGCCAAGTTGACGCTTCACAAAATTGTTTTAATTTTACCACGAAAACGGTAGGGGTGCAAACGAAACTAAAAAGGGTGCAAACAATTGCAAACGAATTGCAAACGATCTGTAGAAAAAAAAAATTGAAATTTTTAAAAAGGAGGGGCCAAGTTCACGCTTCACAAAATTGTTTTAATTTTACCACGAAAACGGTAGGGGTGCAAACGAAACTAAAAAGGGTGCAAACAATTGCAAACGAATTGCAAACGATCTGTAGAAACAGAATTTAAAATTTCGAAAAAGGAGGGGCTACTGTGAATCTGGCCCCTCCGAATTTGTTTTAATTTTATCTCGAAAACGGCGGGGGTGCAAACGAAACTAAAAAGGGTGCAAACAATTGCAAACGAATTGCAAACGATCTGTAGAAATAGAATTTCAAATTTCGAAAAAGCAGGGGCTACTGTGAATCTGGCCCCTCCGAATTTGTTTTAATTTTATCTCGGAAACGCTGAGGGTGCAAACGAAAATAAAAAGGGTGCAAACAATTGCAAACGAATTGCAAACGATCTGTAGCAACAGAATTCCAAATTTCGAAAAAGGAGGGGCCAAAAGTTCACAGAGGTAACGTATGCTACTTTCCACACATGGGGGACTTATTTTAATCTGTACGATGCATTTATTAGATACGTCAACATAACAATCCCTTTCTTGGGCACGTGTTTAAGAACCTCTCCTGTGATAAGATCATATACAGGTGCCTTCTTTGGATTCAGGTTTGTCTTGATTTCTCTGACAATTTCCTTTGGAGTAACTAGCTGTATGGCTTCTTCTTCATAGGTTAAATCGTAGTCCGTGATTGCTTCTGATTCGTATTTGTTTTTTATTATTTCTGTTACATTGTTCTGTAAAAATTTCAGCCTTCTGTTTATTGTCTCTTGCCCAGGTGCCGCCTCTTCGTCTTATAGGTGGGACATGGGCCACTGGCCTCTTGTACTTCCTCACTGCTTTCCACAGCGAGTAATCTGTTTATTTATCGTTTGTCAATTTAGTTAAGAAGGATTCGAATAAAAAATAGATTCCATAAATAAATATGAAACTTTTTTTCTCGAAAGTAATTGTCATTCTAAGGGCCGATATATTCACCTATCGTAAAAGTTGTCGTTAGCCAACGAACAGATTACGCTAACGTTCGCGTTAAAAATGATTCTGTCTTTTCACCGATCTGTAACTTGTCGTCAGGTAACATCGCTAACGAATGTTTTTTGGCAGTATAGTATCAAAAGTCGGTAAAAAAGGTGTACTAAATCAATACTTGGACCATAACTTGGACTAATTGCCGCTAGATGCAGCGCCGTAAATGACAATGACAAAACGTAACCCCAAATTCATTCGAACACGTTTTCTAACCGCATCAATTAAAAAGACCCAAACCAAAAATAAATAGTATTGAAGGAAAAAAGAGAGGACCGCCAGTTTTGCAGTATCGGAGGTAAACCTCCTCGTAGACCCATTTATTCAATATGGTCAATATGGTCATGCCGATTATCACTGGTATATTAGCTGCGTGTGGATATGGGATATTCTACACCGTTGACACCGGCATGACACCGGGTACACTGGGGTACACCGAGCAAATCAAGAATAGTAGAATAATCTACTATTCTTGCGAGCAACTGACACGTGAATGAATAAAAGTATAAACGGCGTACAATATCGGAACGCAGCCATAGAAGTCGAATTCCGTTAGCCATAACCTCTTCTTCAAAAATAATGAGGTCTTCAACTTCCTCAAAGTCGAATCCGCAAATTCGGCCATATTAACTAAACAATGATCAATAATGACTTCAATTAATACAGTACCACGTACGTACGTAAATATTTGTCAGTTTGACTTTTTGTTTGACATTCAGTACATGCTCTGTGATTGGTTCAAAGTGTTCGTTATCAGTTTACCGGCAGGTTCATTCGGTCGCTAAATAAATTCGTTCGTTAAGCGTATTTATCCGGTCGGTAACGTTAACGACAGGTGAATAGACACATATTTACCATTTATCCTGTCGTTTAGATGACGAACAGTTTCACGATAGGTGAATATATCGGCCCTAATAGTCTTATTGGTTTTTCGATTCCTTAAGGTGAGATTTAAAATGATAGGCAACCAAATATACGTCATAAATTTCGAGATCACTATTTCGTGGTATTTCACCGAAATGATTAGGTATTTCTATTCAAATTATACGTTGAACAGAGCTTGAAACCTTTGCCGATAATACAAAAAATATCCGGCTCAATTCTGTCGGGTCTAGGTGACGGATTTTACGATTTTTGATGGCTATGTCGTAGTCTTCTTACGTTCAACAAAAAAACGGCGATATTCACAGAATTCGTCAACTATACATTACATAATTGAGTCGGATATTTTTTGTATTATCAGCAAAGGTTTCAAGTTCTGTTCGACGTATAATTTGAATGGAAATACCTAATAATTTCTCTGAACAACTCAGAATAATGTTATGAAGTATATTTGGTTGCCTACTCATTTCAAACCCCATCTTAAGGAAGTACAGCCATTTATAACACGGTTTTGTAAATATTTCAAACGGCCGCAACTTTTTATGGAGTCGGAAAACCGATAAATCCATGGGACTTTTTATTCAGTATGATATTATAACTATCTAAAATAATATTTTTGCTGGAGAGAAAATGGGATAGTCTGCACATGTGTGTGCAATTCAGGTTTTGAAACTTCTAAAACTTGAAGATTTTTATTTCAAATTTTAGTTAAAAAAAAACGAAGGGAAAACGATAGAGATGCAAACAAAACTAAAAAGGGGGCAAACAAGTGCAGACGAATTGCAAACAATCAATAGAACAAAAAAAAATAAAATTTTGAAAAATGGGGCCAAATTTACACCTCACGAAATTGTTTTAATTTTTTCACGAAAACGGTAGGGGTGCAAACAAAACTAAAAATGGTGCAAACAATTGCAAACGAATTGCAACCGACCTGTCAAAAAAATTAAAAAGATTGACCCATCCTTTTTCAAAAGAAAAAGGGGTCAAGTTCACAGTTCATAAAATCGTTTTAATTTTATTTTTTTTTTATCACGAAAATGGTAGGGGTGCAAGCAAAACTAAAAAAAGGGTGGAAACAAGTGCAATTGAAAAAAGGGGGCCAAATTCACCCTTTACAAAATTGTTTTAATTTTTTCACGAAAAGGTTTGGGGTACAAAAGAAACTAAAAAGGGCAACAATTGCAAACGAAATGCAAACGATCTGTAAAAATACAATTTTAAATTTCGAGAATGGAGGGGCTAGTGTGAATCTTGCCCCTCCGAATTTGTTTTAATTTTATATAAAAAACGGCGGGGTGCAAAATAAAGAAAAAAGGATGCAAGCAATTGCAAACGATCTGTAGAAACAGAATTCCAAATTTCGAAAAAGGAGGGGCCAAGTTTCATATAGGTCAGATGAATTCAGGAACCTTTGCGAACTTTGGTTGACTAACCAGGGGCAAGGGGTAGGTTGTTCTGCTAAGTTCATTTGACTTCACAAACGCTTAAGGTGTGTTCCGATTGGTGGTAGCATACGAAACTATAGTATTTCTCACATCTCGTGATAGTGACACATATTAGTTTGCATGTACATAAACATGAGTCACTAGCAACCTCAATTAGAAATACTGTAATGGCGTCTGCTACCACTGCCATGAGCACTAATGCGAACGCACCTTTAAGGAACGCGACATGTAACTTAAGTATTCATTACCTCAGCTAAGATCAACTAAGAAATGTGCAAATGCAAAGCTGCTGAACGAGTAAACACGCTTTTTTTTCGCTAGAGCTCAGCGCCTGAAGCACTGGAAGTGGCTGAACGGAACAATATACAACTCACTCATTACATAACCTCAACATTTCCGATGTAAAAGTGCATTGATCGCGCTTGAATTAGGCAGATATTGGCCCCCCAGAATTTATAACTAAACTTTAAACGATCGAAAATCCGTTAACTGTCAATGACATTCGTGAGAAAATAATTTTCTCCATCATTTATTAAGGAGACAGTATAAACCATATGAGGTAAGAAAATGCCGAGAATAACGCTTAGTTTGTATCGCATTCTACATCAAGATAGTCTAATACCACACTTAATTTAGATATTGCATAACTTTTAGCCTTCAAACTTTTGCAGCACTCCTTTTTTGTTTGTTTTTCAGATTTGAGCAAATAAAACAAATATGACTACGTTTCAACATACGTCAATGAAACATGAAGGAAACGATGCGATTGAAGACCTCCCTTCAGTAAAGAAATTCAGTTGCAGCTTATGCGGGTATAATTTTAGCAAGAAGAAGTTTTCGATAAATCACGAAAGCTTTTGCAAGGATGTTGATAATCCCGCAGACAGGTTGGGCGCGGACAAAAGTAAGCTCTTCGCATTATTGCTTTCACTTTTAAAGTGTAACTTACATTTTGCTTTTATTGTTTTAGTCACTAAACCTTGTAAAGAGGAGATCCATGGCACAACAGAACCAATGTAAGTTTTCTATAATCAAACCGAAAACTCATTTTTAATGTGGAACTATATCCACTAAAGTTGGTCAATAAATATCCCTGGTTCACCAATTTTTAGCTGCTGAACCTAATTGGCTTGGCTAAACACTAATAGGGTATTTGACTATTAAAAATATGATTTGGATTATAGTCATCTTAAGGGAACATAAAAATATGCATTATTTCTATTAAAAACAAAAATTAAAATTGAATTTTATTCGTGATTGAAAACGCGCTGTAGTTGGCCCACTCTCCAGTGACGTCACATCATATTATTTTTTATTCTTGAATTACGATATTTAGAAGAACCAATTGGTCAAAAATTATGTTGTAAAACGTCATAGATAATAAAACACAATACCTGTTGAAATATCAAAGTCCGCTAATACAATATCATTGCTAATACAAAGTGCATTTCAATTATTTAACACAACCTTATCAATATCTAAAAAACAATTAAAGATATGAAGAGCGAACAATAGTCTGCAATGATGAAGAGTGTTTACTTGACAAAAATGAGTCAAATCAAAAAAATTAAATAAAAATTATATGATTCCATTTAAAATAACGAAGTTGATACCGACTTCCTGTTGACCGGATGTGAGAGTAAATTCCAAAGTATTTTAATTCAAAAGTACGGCTCAAGTAGACCCGGATTCCAGAAATTCAAATGTAGAAATAGTGGTACATATAAAAATTCTATTCGAACAGTTCCGTGTGACATTCTGTACGTAAGAGATTAGAATTTATGAAAATAAAGACATTATTTTTTAATTTTGACGTAGTAATTATAACTACGATATACTCAACACGTGGTGGGCTTTCAAAAAATGAATGGTTTAATGAAATGGGTTAAAAAATTATATAGGTACCTTTTATAAAAATAATTCAAATCGCGAGACTCCGTCAAGACAGGCGATCTAAATGTGGGAATAGACATAGTTACTGCGGCGCCACTTTTTTATCGTCTTACTGGTTAGTGTGGCCGACCCTAGTCAGTGGCATCGGTGAGCATACGTTTCCCTCTTCGAAATATGTATAACGAGTACGAGCCTGAATAATTGGCATCAGTCTACCACTGTGATTTGTAACAAAACATGCCTGTTTTTCGTACATAATTTCCCGTGACAGAATGCGATTAACGTCTGAATATTTTTTTTACCGATGGAGATAAGACTGGTCTAGCTGCTGATATGGGGTTTTGAGCAGAACGCGCTTCCATTTTGCCACTATAAATTAGACAAAATAGGTGACTTTTACCGTTTTTTTATCTAAATAAATTCATTAAAAATATTTTTTTTTGCTCTTATTAGCACCTGGATTATCTCCATATCTATACTATATCAAAATTCCACGATCATATGAAAGAGCGCTCACGGGACGTTTGTGTTGAATTATGCACTAAGTAATTATTAGCGTTGTACCTTATTAGCGCCTTAATATCGATTTTTATTGGCCTTGTGTAATAACCCTGAATATTCTATGTTTCAATAATAATTTTAAACAACAGAATAAATTGATAAATTTCCCAAATTATTTTATTTCAGTAATTATTAGATATATTATAAATATAAATATTGTACGATTGACTTTTATTGGTCTTGTGTGATTAGCCTGAATATTTTAATTGCTTTAATAATAATTTTGAACAACTGAAATAAATTGATAATTTATTCCCCTTATGCTAAAATGACCACATTTAACACGTTGCAGCTCCAGACTAAGATTGTAACGGAAGTGACCTTCGCGGAAGCGGATGCTGATGCGAAAGTTAAATAGTCGACTTCCGCAGAAGCGAAAGTTAAAGCGGAAGTAACAAGAACTTTCATTATAGAAACAAAAAAACACAAAAACAATATCAAATTACAACCAAACGAACAACACATATTTTATTAAAAAACAAACATAATAATTGGTCTACATTGCAACAAAACATAACAACAGTCAATCAAAAAAGTGTTCATACATCTCACAAAATTGTGAAATTAAAGAACCTACAAAATTAAATTACTCATTTTCGTGTGGTGGACGAACAATTATGGAACTGTATGTTATTTTAAAAAAGCAGACAATGTATTGCCATTCCTCCACCCAACTTAAAAACAACGTCGGAAATCTCTTATTTTCTTTGTCGGCACCGGCGCACAGTGGTTGAAAATGAGAATATACCCGTTCAAAATTATTTTAGCGCTATGGTCCAATTTAATCCAAAGTCACATGAACATGTTCTTAGATAAGCAAGTGACTTAAAACCAATCAGTTTGCCGCCCTGGAAAATTTAGATTACGTACAGGAAGGGGCTAAAGTCCGATGTAGATTTTTGGACTAAGGTTTAATTTCCGAACCAATTCACGACTGTCGTTAAATATTCATTAATAAAAATTTGGAAATTTAATTACGCTTAAAGTTTTTTGCAATAACTAGCAAATTTTGAAAAAAAAACCCGGTTGCTTACTTACTTAGTTACATGATGACGTAGATATCATAACATGTCACATTTGCGTTAAATATTGTTTTTACTGTCGACTGGTGCAATCGCTTATTGTGGATTACTAGGTTCGTCAACATAAACATATATCTGATTTTTTCTTGGTTATATGACGTCACAGAGTCTCAGGAAAGTAATTTACGTAACATAAAAGACCTGATGGATCTAACAGTTTTGATTTCCATAGTATATCGAAAGTAGTGATAACTGCATGGGGATGGAATTTATAAACAGTACCTAGGTCGTGTGTAGTATCAGTAGCGTAACTAAGAGTGAGTGGGCCCGTGTGCAAACAGAGACAATGGGCCCCTCCTCACAGCCCTGATTTGACTGCGCACTAACAATATTTTTATACGTTTTTTTATACTTTATATTATCTCATCACTCTAGGTACACATATTTTTCCAATTTTGCTCATTCACTAAACTTCACATTACCCAATAATTGATTTTGTTTTCAATATTTGTAAACGTAACCACAAAAAAAGAAAATTTATCATTTTCTTAGCAAAATTGTGGAATATAGAGATTAAATTTGAAAATAAAAAGGTACGGAGGGTAAAACATCAGTTTGATGAATTGTGTGATGACCAAATGTTAAATAATGGTGAGGATAACTTCCGAATTAATATATTTAATTCAACATTAGATATTATAATTATAGGAATACGTTCAAAAAGTAAATAACAAACATATCATGATGTACATGACAGCCCAATTATTATTAATTCGATATTGTGTCGTGTGTACAACGTTTTCAGAAATAAGTACAGCTACAATTTTATTTCTAACTATTCTCGTTTTCATCGCCATTACTGAAAGGACATTCTCAAAACTCAAAATAGTTGAAAGGTACTTACGCAATACCATGAAACAAACTCGTTTGTCCAGCATAGCTTTTTTGCCAGTTGATTAAAACATTTGCGTCCTTAATAGCAAGAGGAATCGCAATTTGAATCAATAATAATCAACACTAATAACAAATAACTTATTTTTTATTTCTCATTATATTACCACATGTTTCTTATTTATTTTATTTTGTTTGTTAATAAAAATGTACATTCCTAGATGTGTTATATAATATGATTTAAAACGAGTTTGAGAACATTTGTATTATTTTTATAAGCATTATATTAATATTTTGTTTTGTAAATAAAATTAAAGTTTATTATTATAAGTGTTTACATATTTTTAGTACTTGCTTAATTTATGTATTCTGACTAAGCAGTTTTGAATGTTATTTTCTCTTTTATTAAAATTTATTTTGTAGATCTTAATAATATTGTATTATTACAAATATTTTTTGTTCTCTTTGTAACAATAAATATATGGTATTGAGTTTAGAGTGGTATCCGTGAAGCCCAAATTAAGTCCTACCTACTTTTTAAAATGCTCCTCTTCATTTATTGACGTTATGCTTGCATCTTTTTGCGGCCCAGGGCCCCAGAACCTGCTCAGATCTCAGAAAGTAGCCAGATTGACAATCACTAAATAAACTCGATGGTCACTAGAACGAAAACACAGAGCATACACGACACCATAACAAACAATCAAACACAGTCAACGGCATTGCAATTTTCTTGTTTACAAAACTCGTTTCGGGAACATCCAGGTGCCGAAACAGAATACGAGTGGTGGCAGCACCGATCAAGCGATCGCACGGACCCAAAAGCAATATACCAGACCGATCAAAAGTCAGCGGTCAAGGTCAGGATAATCCCATCGGGGAAAAATGCGCCGCGTCTAGTCCAACTGAATCAGGTAACCATATATGTCGCTAAGCCCCGCAACGTCAGTACGAAAGTTAACCGCGGTGTCGCATTTCTTAATAAAAAACATCTCTGCAAACAATCGCTTGGACTAGCGGGACTCTGACGCAAGGATGGAGGCTGCTTCAAAATCAAACACATGTCCCGTAGTCATACAATGCTCTACCAGGGCACTCTTTCCCTCAGTGCGGTTGGAAGCATCCGTTCGATGCTGCCCAATCCTCCTCCGCAACAGTTGGGATGTTTGACCGATATACACACCATCACAGCGACCACAAGGTATCTTATAAATCACATTTGAATGTAGCAGTTTAGGTATTTTGTCCTTGACCTTACTGAACAAATGTTTTGTGGTCAGCAGGTTGTAACCGGCGAGCTTTATGGCATCACCGCCCACCAGTCTGGCAACGTTTTCGGTGAGACCCGGGATGTACGGGAATCTATGGTAGTTGAAGGGGACTGTCGGTAATTGAGCAATGGTGGGCGGCGATTCTGATCTAGGTATGTTGTGCAGTATGCTCTTCACCAAGCCCGGGGGGTATCCGTTGTTGGCGAATATCTTGTGTAGTCTGCGCTTGTTGCTTTCACGGAACTGCGGCGCAGAGATGGTCAGGACCCTTTCCTTTATGTTTTTTACAATATTGACCTTTTGGCTCATGGGATGGTTAGAAAAGTAGTTGATGTATCTCCCCGAGAAGGTAGGCTTAGTATACCAATTCAAGATTACCGCCTGGCAGTCGGACCTGATAACAAGTGTGTCCAGGAAAGTAACCGATCGATTTTTCCCTCTTCAACTGTAAACTGTAGGTGAACATTAAAACCATTGAGAGTTTCAAGAGTGTTGTGCATCTCTGACTGTGGTAACGCGCATATAATGTCATCCACGTATTTCCAGATAAATGGAAAGGTGAAGGGTAGGAGGTGGATGCACCGCTTCAGCAATCGGTCGAGCACTATCTGCGCCAAAATGGGACTTAGCGGACTCCCCATAGGTGTTCCAAATGTCTGTCGGTAGTAAAAGTTCTCAAAAACAAATGGGGAACTACCACACAGAAACTGCAAGGCCTCCAAGAACTTGTCGACTGGGATAGACGTATTGGGGGCCACCAGGGTCCACTCCTCTCTCACAATATCACATACCAGGTCCAATGGTATGTTGGTAAAGAGCGACACAACATCGAAGGAGGCCACGACATTGCCCGGAGGGACGGTAATTCCTTTCATCATCTCCACAAAGGTAAACGTGTCTTGAATGTTGAATTCTTCAGCCTCCTTAAAGGAAGTCGTCAGGATATCCGCCATAAACCTTGAGGAACCATAAATCGGTGAGCCTGTGAATGATACAATAGGTCTTAGAGGGCAGTCTTGTTTGTGGATCTTAGGAAGTCCGTAAAATCGGGGGCATATGCCGTTATGGCACGTTAGCCGCTTAGCAATCGCAGGCTCCACAAATCCCTGTTCTCTCCAGTATTTGACCATACTGTTGTTTTTGGTCTGCAGGCGGGATTTAGGGTCCGTCAGAAGTAAATCATAGGTGCCTGCATCATGCAACATCGCCATTCCCCGATGGGATTATCCTGACCTTGACCGCTGACTTTTGATGGGTCTGGTATATTGTTTTTGGGTCCGTGCGATCGCTTGATCGATGCTGCCACCACTCGTATTCTATTTCGGCACCTGGATGTTCCCGAAACGAGTTTTGTAAACAAGAAAATTGCAATGCCGTTGACTGTGTTTGATTGTCTGTTATGGTGTCGTGTGTGCTCTGTGTTTTCGTTCTAGTGACCATCGAGTTTGTTTAATGATTGTCAATCTGGCTACTGTCTTGCTCCAAGTAAGTTATATGTTAATTACGTCCTAATGTTGAAACGTTGTCGTGACTGTTGCCCGTTCTGATTGTGTGTATTTTTTAAAAAATTTAGAACGTTCTTCTGATGAAGCCTTAAACAATAAAGGCGAAAGCTTAAGTAAACCACAAAGGTGTCTCTTTTTGTATTATCCTCTGGCTGATACCCCGCCAACCATACACAACTTACTGTTTTTACGGCCTATATTCCCATATTAATTAGTATTAGTATTATTAGATTGTTTTAAACATTTTATATGTATTTGCAGCTGTAATATTATCATATGCACATTGTTTCAGAATTTTAACATAAACGTTGTTTCTCAATTTCAACCTTGTCAAAACAACCCCATTGTTACATAGATTTTTTTAACTATTTTTCTTATATTCATAGGTGCAGTATTATTATATTCACTAGGTTTTCTGAACTATGTTCTGACATTAAAATTAAATTTGTATTTAAACCACCCCCAAACCCACCCCATAAGTGCTGTTTTTTCTTACTATTTTTCCTGTATTTGCAGATATAAAATTATCAAACTCACAATATTTCAGAATTTTCACGCTATATATCTTTCAATACCCTTACAACATCCCCTATACGGCTGAGATTTTTTTCACTATTTTTCTGCGTATATAACAACTATTTGAAATTTATTTACAAAAAAAAAATGATCAGCTAAAAGTGCAAAATCGACCACTGTGCGGCGCGGCGTTACAAACGCTCGGCATTCCTAACTTCCGCAATTGATGCGTTTACAAAAGTGCGGGTGCGACAGCGAAAAGGAAGGAGAAAAATATGCTAAAGTTCCGCTGTTGTTGAAGCGGATGCGGAATTCCGTTACAACCCTACTCGGCTACTCCAGACTATGCTTGGCGGATACATGCTTCAGCACCTCTGTATCCTCTTCAATTTTAACCTGTACAGAGTGTACAGCAAACATATCAGAACATATGACAAAATAGATATCTGGATTATTTCAGGTGTTATGGTAAACGAAATTATTGCTTGTTAAAGTTTAATTTTTTTTTTCAGATTAGACTTAAAAGTCGGAGAAGTGGAATTTACGGAAACTACTGTATCGGGCGCCAATTGTATAGTATCCGGACAATCTTTAGATCCTCCAAAGGCAGAAACAGCTGACGAAGTATGGCCGTATAGCAACTACGGCGAGGCAACTGCACAGTCAACGCAACTTCAAATTGTAACAGTTTGTAAAGCACAGAAGCAAAATACATGCCACATTTGTGACTATACTACTTCGCAACCTCAATACCTAAAAGCACACGAACGAAGACATACAAGGAAGATGTCACTTAAAGTGCATACGAGACGGCGTACAACACTTAAACGCACTTCATGTGATTATACTTGTGCAGCTGTTGGTAGTGTTAAACGTCATTTGAGAACGCGTACCGGAGAGAAACGATTTAAGTGCACCTTCTGTGATTATGCTAGTGCACGGCGCACTTATCTTACAGAGCATATGAGAACGCATACAGGAGAGAAACCATTTAAGTGCACCTTATGTGATTATGCTGCTGCCGCAAGGAATAGTCTTAAAGTGCACATGAGAATACATACCGGAGAGAAACCATTTAAATGCACCTTATGTGATTATGCTAGTGCACACCGTAGTCATCTTACAGAACATATGACAACGCATACAAGAGAGAGACCATTTAAGTGCACCGTATGTGATTATGCTGCTGCCGCAAGGAATAGTCTTAAACTGCACATGATAAAGCATACAGGAGAAAAGCCATTTAAATGCACCCTATGTGATTATGCTAGTGCACAACGTAGTCATCTTACAGAACATATGAAAACGCATACAGGGGAGAGACCATTTAAGTGCACTGTATGTGATTATTGTAGTGCGCAACGTAGTCGTCTTACAAAACATATGAAAACGCATACAGGAGAGAGACCATTTAAATGCACCTTATGTGATTATGCTAGTGCACAACGTTTTCATCTTACGGAACATATGAAAACGCATACAGGAGAAAAACCATTTAAATGCACCTTATGTGATTATGCTAGTGCACGACGTACCTATCTTACAGAACATATGACAAAGCATACAGGAGAAAAACCATATCAATGCACCTTATGTAGTCACACTAACATACGAAAAAGTGGTCTTATGAACCATATGAGAACGCATACCGGAGAGAAACCATTTAAGTGCACCTTATGTGATTATGCTGCTGCAAGAAGGGATAGTATGAAACTGCATATGAGAAAGCATACTGGAAAAAAAAACAGTTAAATGCACCTTGTGATTTTTCTACCGCATACATTGCTAGTCTTATAAGACATATGAAAACGCATACAGGAGACTCTATTTAAGTGCACTCTATGTGATTTTGCTAGTGTACAAAACTTTAATCTTGTGCAGCATTTGAAAACGCATACAGGTTAGAAGCCATATAAATGCTCCCTATGTGATTATTCAGTACACAGAATGTTTGTCTTACAAGTCATACGAAATTGCATACTGGTGAGGACAAATTTAAATGCAACGTATGTGTTTTTCTTCTGCAAGAAAGTCATCTTAACGTTCATATTAAGAGAAACCACATTGGAAAGAAGCTGTTATAATGTGTTGTCTATAGTTTAGTTTGCAACTTGTGTTGCCTACTCAGTCTTTTAGGTATAGTGTACAATGATGACATGGAAAATGTATACTGTGTATTATGTTAGAAACACATTAGGTATGTTCGATTGCTGGCCGCGCTCAGTTGTAATCTGTTCAATCTGATCGCAAATTTGAAATACTTGGTTCCTATTGGTGGAATCAGTTCTACTCAGACGTCAAACGAACAATCGAACTGCACTTTAGCCAACTGATCGCTAATCAGATTGAACGCGTCGTTTCATGCATTATGTTGGTGTGGTCAGATCAGCAGTTGTCGATGGACAACCCTCTTACTTAGCACAGAAGATTCAGCTTCGAGAGGGCGCTCACGGAAGAAACCTTCGACATGTTTCAACCACCGCCGCTGTCCCTCAACATAGAACGGCATTGTTCAGAAGATCCTTCAGCTATCTTGCCTCCCATATAATAAACACTGTACTAAACAATGTTGGTTTCAAAAGCAAGCAGACTGTCTCTAGATGCTTGAAACAATCGTTTATTAATGGAGACCTTCAATCTGAGAATCTCTACTAATTATTAAAATTTATTCAAATTTATTAACTTTTGCAAATCTATACATGTAGAGTAAGGGTTATATTTTATATCACTATATGTGTTATATATACCTTTTGTAATTTCTATTTATTACAATAAAGAATATTATTATTATTATTATTAACAGAACTAAGCGCGGCCAGCAATCGAACACTACTATAGTTGAAATAAATGTTTTAATGGGAATAGTGGTATTGCAGTCAGAAGAACCGGCAAGGAAGAAAACCAGTGGTCAAAAGAGCACAGTAAAGAAAACATGATAGAACACAATCTATGAAAGGTATTACATATTAGACTAGTGGACCTATAGACCGCCTATTGGGTAGGTCAGTGAATCGGAACCGATAGACCGCATTTAAAAAATTCTTTTTTCCAAAACCAAACTTTTAAGTTGATACCTTTAAAGTTGTTTCTACGGACTCATATATGTTATGTAAATTGTTAAATTATGTAGTATGTGTTGATATAGTTACGTTGCAGTCATTGTATATTCTGACACAAGTAAATATACGCATATGTCGTTCTATTATCGTTTTACTTACATCAGAAGTTGGGATAGAACAGCGCAAATTTGGCTCTACGTAAATTGAATTATTTGATATGGATGACGAATCATTTGCTGGGTTTTCCCGTGAAGAACAGAGACAGGTTTCCAAAGAAAAAAACTTAACAGATACGGACGTAACAAGGGCAGCATCGACGGTAGACGTTTCTCAATTACTGGGAACTACGTTGATGTCAATGCAGGGTTCGCTACAAACTTTAGCAACGGAATTGGCCAACTTAAAAGCTAAACCAAGTACATCTTCGGAACTACCGGATGACCCTGTTATATCGCAAGGGACATCTCACAATTTTCGGGAATCTGTTTCATTAAATTTAACTCCTTTTGATCCAAACATGAGTAACTATTCAACACAAGAATGGCTCAAAGAAGCGGACAACATCAGATTGAAATTAAAAATTGATGATTGCTTAATGTTATTGAAAGCTGGCGGCGCTCTGCGTGGCGAGGGGCGTAGATTTTTTAATGGTTGGACACCAACTAACAGAACTTGGACCAACTTTGTGGAGGACTTATTATCTGCTTTTCCTGACTATGAATCGTGGGGAACAAAGTTCAAAAAAGCTTTTGAAATTCGTTGTTCAAACTTTCGGACAACAAGTGAATACGCGAGAACAAAAATTCAGGAATTGTATAGGTTTCATGCTGACCTGCCGTGGGAAAAGGTGCTGTCAATATGATGGCATTGACTCAACGCCAATCTACGAAAGTATTCGTGTGCAAACACCAAAATGCCAAACGGAGTTAATGATGTTGTTGCGACATCTGGAAGCAACTAGGATAAGAAGTAGAAATGAAGACAGCGAAACAATAGTCAAACGTCCCAGAATTGAAGATCCAAAGAAATTTTCCAGAATTGAAGATCCAAAGAAATTTTCAGGGAAATGCTTCAATTGTGGAAGAACCGGGCACAGAAGGAGTCAATGTTATTTTCCAGCCATCGGATCAGGAGGAGAAAAGACAGCAACATCATCTGGGGAAGCACCATCTAGAAAAACGGTAACATCCAGCAGCAGTTCAGGGAACATCGTCACTTGTGACTTTTGCAAACGCATAGGCCATGCTGAATTATCATGCTGGAAAAAACATGGCAAGCCGAAGGTAAGACTCTCAAATGTTCTTATGTGTCGAATTATGCCTATCGCAACAGTCCCATGTGAGGGCCAACAACTAAATTTTTTCTATTTGGTTGATTCCGGTGCTGATCTATCACTAATACATGAGCACATAGTTTATAAAGTAAACGGAAAGTTGGTACCGCATATTTTGTCTCTATCTGGTTTAGCCAACGAAAACATTCGGACATTGGGAAGAAGCTGTTTACTTATAACTCTACAGGAAATTACGATTGAGATAGATTTTTGCGTTGTTCCTGACGGCACGATTCCTGGGGTTGATGCCTTAATTGGGTGGGACACAATTAAGCGCCCTGGGTTGGAAGTTGTTCGGCGAAATCATGGTATTGATATTTGTTTGAGTACATTTGTTACACCATTGGTGCGCTTAGTTCAAAATGTTAAGGTGTCAGGATTGAACGAGCGACAACAAACAGAGTTAGAAAAAATACTCGAAAAAACTCGTAATGCTTCTCCTGGCGTAGTAACCACAGGGCGTCTGACTATAAATCTTTTGGACCAAATCCCAGTTGCGTTTCGACCACGACGACTAGCGTATGCCGAGCGTGTTCAACTTAAGAAAATTATACAGGAATTACTACAAGAAGGCATTATTCGTGAGAGTTTATCTCCTTATGCTAGTCCGATTGTGCTTGTAAAAAAGAAAAACGGTTCTTTAAGACTTTGCGTGGACTATCGTGAAATTAATAAGAAGGCAATCAGAGACCGGTATCCTTTACCTAATATTAGCGACCAACTAGACGCACTGGCAGGCGCTAAGTACTTTACTACTCTGGACATGAAAGCTGGTTTCCATCAAATTGAAGTTGATGAAGATTCGAAGAAGTACACCGCATTTGTGACACCAGACGGCCATTATGAGTACAATCGTATGCCGTTTGGTTATGCAAATGCTCCTGCTTGTTATCAACGCGCAATAAATAAAGCACTAGGGCCATTAAAGGATAAAATTGCATATGTTTACTTGGATGACGTGATGTGCCCTTCTACGACAATAGATGAAGGAATCAATAATCTAAAAGAAATTTTAGAAGCTCTGACAACGGCGGGATTCAGTTTAAACTGGGACAAATGCACATTTCTTTCGACAGAAACGGAATATTTAGGAACCATTGTGGGAAACGGTGCAATCAGACCCAGTTCACGTAAGGTAGAAGCGTTAACTTTTGCACCTTCTCCAAAAGATTTGAAGGGTGTACGTCAATTTATGGGATTAGCAGGATATTTTAGGAAATTTATTAAAGGTTTTGCCACACTAACTGCTCCTATCAGTCAGCTACTACGTAAAAATAGCGTTTTTGCATGGACTGAAGAATGTGAAACAGTTAGAAGAGATATAATCAATAAATTGACAGCGAAACCAATATTGAGGATATTCAATCAGGACTTAACGACTGAATTACACACTGACGCTAGTTCTCTAGGAATCGCGGCAGCATTAATGCAGTCGGAGAATGGTGTAAGTCGGCCAGTTGCGTATTTTAGCAGAAGAACAACCGAAGCAGAATCAAAATTTCATTCCTATGATTTAGAAACTCTCGCAATAGTTGACGGAGTAGAACATTTTAGGGTATACTTATATGGCATTCAGTTCACAGTGTACACTGATTGCAACTCAGTGAGAGCAACATTCCTGAAGAAGAATCTGCAGCCTAGAGTAGCGCGCTGGTGGATTAGACTTCAAGATTTTACTTTCAAAGTAGAGTACAGACGAGGATGTAAGATGGGTCATGTAGACTACTTAAGCAGAAATCCAGTAATACGTCGGTTAACAACTAAGAACCCGGAAACAATTAAAGAATTTCAGGAAGAAGATGAATTTTGCAAACAATTAAATGAGACACTACAAGATGAATTTGTTAAAAAAGATGGCCTGATTTATCATAAAGTAAAAAAAATTGGGAATTTGGATAATGGCTTACGATGTTTTGTACCAATAGCTGCGCGGCTAAAAGTTATGAAATCATATCATGATGATATGGCGCATATCGGTTGGGATAAGGCAATGCATAGGCTTCGACAGGAATTGTATTGGCCGAAAATGGGTCAAACACTAAAAAAATATATACGAAATTGTCGTACATGTACAATAAGTAAAACACCAACTGGGAAAAAGTATGGGCTATATCAGCTAGGGGAAAAAGCAACGCGTCAATGTGAAATATGGCATATTGACCATGCAGGGCCCCTAGTCTTATCAGATAAATGTACACAAATATTGGTGGTTGTAGATGCATTCTCCAAATTTTGCATGTTTTATCCTATAAGCAATAAAAAAATTGAGCCGAAGTTAGCAACCTTAACTAATGTGAGGGAGGATGCAAATAATCGTTTAGCCCGAGGTAGACAATCTCAAAAAGTGCGATTTGATCTCAAACGATTGGCAGCTAAACGATTCCAAGTGGGTGATAAAGTTGTTGTAGCCAATACACAGGTATCAGGAGGAAAGTTAAAACCTCGGTACGATGGTCCGTATGACGTTGTTTCAATCTTCGAAAATGATAGATATGTGTTGAAAAAGACAAACAAACGCTCAAAAGTAACGAAAACAGCTGCACATGAGCAGTTGCGAAAATGGCCTGAAGCAGGACAAACCTGAAGGTATTTAAATCGAACCTTCAATGATTGGCAGATTATTTGAAACCTTTTGTGCTTTAACTATTATTTTGAACCTTAAATGGTTGAACTGTTATTCTGAACCTTAAATGGTTGAATTATTATTTTGAACCTTAAATGGTTGAACTGTTATTCTGAACCTTAAATGGTTGAATTATTATTCTGAACCTTAAATGGTTGAACTGCTATTCTGAACCTTAAATGGTTGAACTATTATTCTGAACCTTAAATGGTTGAACAGTTATAGTGGACCTTAAATGGTTGAATTATTATTCTGAACCTTAAATGGTTGAACTGCTATTCTGAACCTTAAATGGTTGAACTGTTATTCTGAACCTTAAATGGTTGAATTATTATTTTGAACCTTAAATGGTTAACTTGCTATTCCGAACCTTAAATGGTTGAACTGTTATCCTGAAACATAACTGTTTGAACTGCTATTGTGAACCTTAAATGGTTGAATTGTTATTCTGAACCTTAAATGGTTGAACCGTTATTCTGAACCTTAAATGGTTCAACTGTTTTCTGAACCTTTAACGGTGGACTATTGTACTAATCTGTATTGTATAGTTGCACTGTTATTTTGAACGTTAAATAGTTGTTTCATTTAGAACCTTTAATGGTTACTATTTAATTTACACGTCACTAACGTGAGGTAAAATATGTCTATAAATATATATTTTTTTAGCCTGGTTAGTAATGTTACAACCTAAGAAGAGGTGAAGTTTTTGTGCGAGGGCGCACATTTGCAGGATGGCCGTGTTATGTAAATTGTTAAATTATGTAGTATGTGTTGATATAGTTACGTTGCAGTCATTGTATATTCTGACACAAGTAAATATACGCATATGTCGTTCTATTATCGTTTTACTTACATATATACAACAAAAATGGCTTAAGAAAAAAAAAAAAATAGTCTCCCGCAAGTGAAAACAAAAAATATAATTTGTTGCAATAAATTTGCTTTTTTTAAGGGTGACTCTTCTTTTCACGTTGAATAATTTTAATATTACGTATGGTGTGAAACAACAGTATAAAAAATATAGCATTCTAATGCAACGTACTTAAATTGCTTAAAATTCAATAATTTAGTAATTTTAACAAATTTATCTAACTTTCATAATTAAATATTATATAATAATTATATAATCAATGCAATTTACGACGACAAATCTAACAATGGTTTTTTTTCAAGTGGCAAACATGATTTTAATAAAAATGTAGAAATGTTTTAGACCCCTTGTGGAAGACTCAGATTGCTTTCAATTGGGCAAAAATTTGTTGGTGGTATACGTGGGTCCGTAGAGACACCTTTTTATCAAGTTATATAATGTATTTTTGTATATTTGTCTATTTGTCAAATTGAACACTAAGTTATTTTTCATATACTGGTATGTAACTACAATCTACTCTTATATAGAGAGCTTTAAGAAAAAAAATTTGATTTGTTTTCTTTTATTTTAGATTTTATTCAAAATGTTTGTCACTACAAAAAAAAAACAATTGTTATATTTTGTTCCCAGTTATTCCATTACGTGGAATACAAAAAAAGCTTCAATTGTTAAAATTACTCAATTTTATGCCAAGTGCAGGAAATCTAAATTTTGCAGTAAAGTAATATTTTTATACTACTATTTCACAAACTATAGTTAAACATTTTCAACTTGAAAAATACGTTAACCTAACTACAAAAAAAATTAAAATTTTTCTAAATATTATGCGTGGGAGACCTGTTTTTCCTTAACTGAGTTAATCTTGTTGATGTTATATGTGGGTTCATAGAAAACATAAATCAATTTAAAACTTTGATTTTCCAAAAAGTAATTTTTATACACCCTACTGCTTGGTTTGGTCACTACTTGTAGAGATTGGTATTGTAGATTAATAACATTGTAGATATATTGGAGAATAAATATTTTTAAATACATTTTTCTCTTACTATTTAGTTTCTTAAATAAGATAACTGGTCAAACAAATAAATGAACAAACCGCTAGTAAATTGTAGACATAACTTGTAACTTGTAAATTCATTATTGTACAAACAAAATCAAAAATTACCAGTAAAGTGATAAAGAAATAAGTATGTAAAACATATTATGATTGAGGCAGTGGCGTGCGGTCCATACGTGCAGAGCGTGCAGTGCACACCCTAAGATTTAGGGAAAAAAGAAGGAAGAATATTAAAAATAGTCCTGCCAAAAAATTATATATTATGTATTTATGTATATACCGACATAATTAGTAATATTTCTTCATAAAAATAATTTAGGTAATTTACACCACATGGTGTTAAAACTCCACTGAATTTGTCCGGACCAATCACACCATATTATTGCTACTTGCTAGAGCTGAGCGCTCCCGTCCCGACCGACACCCGCCTTTGCGACTATTGCCATGTGCAGCCTGAAGCGGTGCACCAGACTGTACCGCTTTAACTTGGGTTAAAATCGGCGTATTGTTACCACCCAGCCTACTGGGTAGTAATGGTTAGCCGAGCGGTTAGCTAATTTATTTGGTGTTATAAGCACAGGTGACTTAAAGTGGAGCAAAAGGGGCTGATCCCATGCGAATGTAGGTATTAATATTCGAGATATTAGACTGCACTTACCGTTATTCTCATCTAACACTCTAAATATTTGGAACTAATTAGTTTGTTCAGTAGGTACATAGGGACAAAATTGAAATAGTAAAAATGAAAACAACTAAGCCAGATTCCGTTACAATTTAAGTATATTAATAAAAAGATACATTTGCAAACGCTAATATATAATTACGTCACTGTTTAAAAAGATTAATACAGGGACACAACTCAACTACATCAAACTCTAATTAACCATTTTTCAATGAACTCAAATTACGACAAATAACAAAGTAAATCAAACAAACAAACAACAACGTAAAAAGAACCCATATAATAATTATAAATTGACTCAGTTCCCTATATGAGGAGAAGTACGATTCTCAACTAAATCCAAATTAAATCATACCGATTCGCCAGAGTCATCGGTCGAAACTGAACATGTACCAAGCTACCCTCTTAAACAAGTACGTAACACTATTATTCTATGAATTTCCTCTAAAGCGCCCCCTCCTTAGTACATATTAAATTCCGCATAACTCCTCCAGCATATTCTCTCATTCAATATGTAAGGGAACAAACAAAAAAACAAAGAAAATTAAAATAAACCTAAGTTACATAAATCCTTCCTAACGGATAAACGGCAACGTCAATTCTCTCGCTTTTGCAGCAAACATAGGGTTATCAGGTATGACCACGTATAATGGTTGGACTATTTTTAGAATTATACCAAGAAAAACAACCGAAGTTAACACTCCCGGAAAAGGAATCCCACGCGCAGCGAAATTTTAAAGTAGTTATTACTAGACCAAAAGTAAAAACCCGAATAATTCCCTAATTCTTTTGTGCCCAGCATCTTGCCCCTTCTCGGTACCCTTCCTACCGCTAATCGTTTTCGAAACCAGCCCACAAAACCCACTATTAAGAATAACCCGCCAATAACCGTTCTACTAATTTTCAACACACGTTAACTTTTCGTCGGCCATCACGGTGGATCCGCCAATTGACGACCTGACGCTGGATCCCCTGCGTTGACGCCACGTCAGCATTTTGAAAGTTTCCCACAAGCCATAGAACAAAGGCTCCCACAGCTAATTCTTTGAACGTAAACAGTTAATCTAAAACATCTTTGATTTCAAAGTTTTTGATCCGTGTAACAATGGCCCTCACAGAGAGAGTGGCCCGACAGAAAACAAAGCAAGCGCGAGCCGGCAAGCGCTTGCTAAACATCCGCTGATAACCCCTGTTGACTGCAGCTGCGCCCGTACAAACGATTAGCAATTAAGCAAGTCTATAAAATAATTATTACTAATCAATATCAGCGTCCAATTTCCCATACTTTAAATTAAACCGTAACCCGGGTGGTTACAGTATTCATGAATCATAGCTGCTTTATACGTATGTAAATAATGTATGAGCCTTCGCAAACTCTACCAACGACAAATTTAAAGTATATTCTAGAGATTGAATACAGAACACACCAATTTATTTGTCCGCTGTCCGAACTTTACTACCAACCGATACGCACACAGTGCATATAGGAGGTATACACGCAACCATATCGCTCCAGCGTGCAGCGGCTAGGGGCGCACCGACGAACGACAAACAATTACTAATGGTGTAATTCAAAAACTACCCAACTAATTTTGATCGGACTTTTACCTATGCATTCTTTATACTCCAATAAATAATCCGCAGAAAGCCTGATCAGACTTTGTATGTATTTCGCTTATATTTGTTAATTTAAATTCGCCTTTGGGCAAACGTATTTCCAGCGTGCAGCAGCTCCGTTGCACAGTTGACGTTTGGCGTTTGGAAATTTGTGTTGGAAGTGTTTGTTGATTTTGAAGTTTGAATTATTTGTGTCCATGTTTTTATGATTTTTATTTATTTTTATTTATTTATTCATGATGCATGTTGTGCCTATTGATGATAGTTTTATCGTATTAAATTAAATTTATTTCAGTTTTACCTACACTACAGTCAGTTTTATTTCTGGTTTAAATCAATGTTACTTATAATAATCTAAGACGGATATTTATGCAAATATCAATTAATATGTTTTTAAAATGCGTAAAGGAGTATTTTAGTAAACAATTAACGCTACCGTTATTATAATTGTTGCTGGTATTTTCCAACAAGATTCCAGGACAAGAATTCATAAATTTAATATCCCAGAGCAGGATTCTATTTTATATATTTTACACTCATTTTAACACCCACGATATTTGAGATAAACAGCTGAGCAGTGCAAAAAGGTGCGATAACAGAGTAATAGTAATAGAGTAGAGCGTCGATAATCCGAACTAATTTGGACCGAAGGTCATTCCAATTATCAAATTATTCGGATTATCAAATATTGCAACTAAATAGCAGAAAATGAGATTGGATAGACGTTCAATCTTAATAAAACCAACACCATTTGATTCCGCTCTTCATAAACTATAAGAATGTCAAAAAGTCAAATTTAAAGGGATATCGGAGCGATATCGAAGCGGTATCGAAGGGAAATAGACGGGATTTATGTATAACTTATTTATGATTAATTACGATTTATGATTTATTTATGATTTATTTATGTTTTTTTTATTATTTATTTATTATAGTAGAGCGGCGATAATCCTAACTACTTGGGACCGATGGTGATTCGGATTATTAAATATTGCAGCTAAATAGTCGAAAATACGAGTATTGGATAGAAGATATTAAACAAAAGCAACATTTCTCTGTAAACACGAAGCGACTAAAATGGCTTTTCCCTAGATTATTCAGTGTATTTTATTGTTGTTTCTTTTTGGGTGTCCGGATTAGCGAATGTTCGGATTACCGAGGTACGGATTAATGACGTTCTATTGTAATTAAACCTAATAATTATATGATTAAATGTAAGCTCAAACATGGGCATTTTGGGTTACAGCGCAAAATCGTAAACTTGGCACAATTTATATTGTGACTCTTTCACGACGAAAACTGGAGGTAAACAATGTAATGAAACACATTTTGGTGACGATTATAATCGGTATAGTCATCGTTAGCATAAAAATAATGTGAGCGCCGCGCAAAAAATTGATTTCGGGGCCTCAAAATGTGTCCAGCCTCGATTAGGAGTCACTTTCTTGTCTTGCTACACAATATGCTATAGTATGTAAAATGTCAGTAGGTCTTTTTTTTTAGTTCACAGACGGGGGGGGGGGGCAAGCGCCGAGACATCACCGCATAGTTTAGGTATAGTTGAGTTGAAAATCCAGCCCCCTGGACCGAGTATGCTTCCCTGGACAACCCCTCTGTGAACAGGAAGCACACTAGACGTAGACGCTGGACGTCACTCGCCGTCCGTCGGGAGACGAGTATGGTTAGCTAAATAATACTTTACCCAATCCCGAGCCAACAGCACATCATCTCGCATGGTATCAAAAGCGCGTTGAAGGTCAAAAAATATGCAAGCGGTCTTACATTTTGCCTCCAAATTACCATAGATATCATATTACTATGATTATTATTATATTATTATTATCATATTATTATGATATCTATGCAAATTACCAATTACATGGTCGCAAAGAGATATAATTGCGTCCTGGGTACTCAGATTTTTACGAAAGCTAAATTGGTAATTTTTAATAACGTTGCTTGTGCTCAGAAAATCTGTCCAAAAACGCCCTCTGGTATACTTTAGAAACTGCCGGAAGCAGTGCAATTCCCCTATAGTAGGAAATATTTCGCTTGTCTGCCTTTTTATAAAGTGGGACTATGGAAGAGTGTTAAAGTAAAAAGTCAGGGGATCACACCCTCAGAAACTGATAAGTTTATCAAGGTGGCGAATGGCTCGGCAACAAGCTCCGCGACCTGACGTAAGAGCGAATACGGTATGCCGTCGTGGCCCAACGAATTCTTATTTGTAATACCCTTCAATAAAATAACAACCTTTGCGGTAGACAATGGTGCAGTGGCGGCTCGCGTATAGGCACTGTGGAACTGCAGCACCCCTACTTACATTTGATATAAGCGATCACATTTAATAACTATAATGAGTCCTTTTTTCTTTAATTCTTTCTTGTACATGTCAAATGCGTAATCATTAAGCTTTATGTCAGTAGCCATTCCCCAGTATAAGAAAAAGATACAAAAAACGCATATAAAATCGTAATATGGAACTGTGATCATTACAGTTCCACGGGCGCGTGGTTGCAGTGATATGCGCATGCGCATATAGGTACGTGCACAGGAACCAGCGGCCTGGTAGAGACACCGGCAAAGTACGTTATGCAGGCATACCTAGGTTTACCTAGGCAAAGTCCGCATTGCCGGCCTACTTTAAGCAAAGTCCGAAATTCTTCGATATTTCGGACATTGCTTACACTGGGGTACGACAATCTTAGGTTTGCCAAATGTGTAGCAGGCAAACTCCGAAATAACCTGCCGCACTAATATCAGGGGGGCATTAGGGGTGGGTGGGCGTTTTTGACATATTTTGGGGTGGCATTTTTGGCTTGTCGCGGGCAAATGGGAGACTTTCATTAACTGTCAAAGAGAGACTAGTTATTCGCCCAGTATTTGTCTAATATCATGAAACTGATCAAACATTTTGTGCCCATACCTGCTCTACAAGAACGTTGAGCTACGTTGGAGAACCGGACAAGGGCCTCTTGACGTTCAATATTAATTCAAAAATACAGGTTGAAAAACTCTATTCCAAACATTGTAATATTGTTAGAAGGTGGTTCTGACTTAGAGACTTAAAAAGTTGCTCAAGTTTGGGACAGTTTTTCAATCAAATTGTAAGAGATGTGTACAAAAAGTGAACAAAAAAATGTGCTATAAAAAACTAGAATGCAAGAAGTGGATACTGTAGGAAGTATCAGGTCCTGCGCGGAGTGCTTGTCTGAACGAAGTGCACGGTAGCTTCTGTATAAATAACCAGAAGTCAAAATTTCAAAAGCGCTGTGTAACTACAGAGATGAAATTAATTGGACGCTAAACCAATATTTATATAAAAAAGTAAACATTGACAAAATAGCTCCTGTTTAAATTTTCAGAACGATATTTTTGCAACTTTATGTGTTCAAATCGCTATAAATAATGTAATTATTTGTAAAACTTACTTATTATAAGGTGCAGCCTCCAATAAAATTTGTTATATCTAAGGGAAAAAAGATCAATTCAATCCGTTAAACGATTCAGAAGCAAACGCGTATGCCAGTTTGGAAAAATCATCCTTCTAGAAAAATGCGTTGTTGTGTCAGTGTAATAAACTATATTTTACAAGAAAAGGTACCAATGTTATACTTTTTAAAATTTATTTTCTATATGTACTCATTGAAATACAATAATTTACTATATAATAATTTACCTAGATCTATTCCTTTTCTACACGGCGCGGCGTCTACACTTCAAAATCCTATTTGAAGCCATTACCGAAAATCGGCAATTGAAAGAACAAACGAATTTCAAAAATTTCGACCGGAGAATACCATGGGCTATTAAACTGTAAAAATCCCAAAATAAATAGAACCGCATCGGCGCCTTATTTTATACATTTGTGCAATCTGTTTAAACAAAAGAAATTATTGTTTTTGTTTATTTATTTGTGTCCAATAATGTTAATAACCACCACCATATTTTGAATGACTTGGTGACCGCCCCAGGCGGCAAAAGCTCTAGGGACGCCACTGATTACTATCATACTGTCAAGTGTTTTCAAATAGTTAACTCGAACAGCATTAGACCAGTGAGTACGTCACTTATTTCAATGATTATAATTAACATTTGATATCAAAAAAATAAAATGAAAATAACTCATTCAAACTTCCCGCCCGAAATCTAAATCAAATGAGAAGGGACAACGGTTTAAGGTCCGTGAGCGGCAGGTCATAAAGATCAAAGAATTTGCGCGGAGTGGCCAGTCTTATATGTTTAGGCTTAAATGTTAAAAATGTTAAATGTTAGGCTTAAAGATATATTGATTTCCGGGTGGAAACCGCGTTGAGGGCTTTGGAGTAGTCGACGTTTCGCGCTCTGTTGCAAGAGGCATCTTCAGGACTAAGTTATCAAACCAAGCGCTAAGAAGAGGCTTAAATGTCTTAAATGTTAGGCTTTGATATCATCTCATTTCGGAGTTTGCCTGCTACATATTTGGCAAACCTAAGATTGTCGTACCACAGTGTAGGCAATGTCCGAAATATCGAATAATTTCGGACTTTGGCTAAAGTAAGCCGACAATGCGGACTTTAGGTAAACCTAGGTATGACTGCATAACGTACTTTGCCGGTAACAACCATAACAGGCACTGTCGGTCCCGCAGTTCCACGGGAACGGCAATGCCTATGCAAACGTAACGTTTGTGGCGACCACTTTAATTCGCCCGCGGCCGAAGTTCGTACTAACAAAATATCAGTAAATCGTCAGTTGCTATTTTGCTACGGCGCGGATGGTAAATTATTAATTATTATCTGAAAATAATTTAGATGAAGTGTTTAGTGAAATTACAAAACGAATAAAAATTCTCTTGACAATTCCTATGACAACAGCAGAGGCAACACTTAAAAGAATAAAAACTTTTCTAAGACGCACCATGACTTCAGATAGGTTAAACGCGCTTGCAGTGCTTTCCATGGAGAAAAAATTCCTTTGTAGTCATGCAGATATAAAGGAGAACATTATTAATCTTTTCGCGCAATTAAAATCCAGAAGAATGGATTTCATTTTAAAAAAATAGTTCAAGCGTGACGAAGTTGTAATCGTGTTAAAGCATTATTTTTATTTTGTTCTGTTAAGATTTTTGTTGAATGTTGCTGAAGAGAAAATGGGATAGCCTGTACATGTGTGTGCAATTCAGGTTAATTTATTGTCCCTTCAATTTATTATAATTTGTATTTTGTTATTTTTAGCTAAAATCACCCTTCACAAAATTGTTTTAATTTTTTCACAATAACGGTAGGTGTGCAAACGAAACTAAACAGGGCGCAAACAACTACAAACGATCTGTAGAAAAAAAATGAAATTTTCAAAAAGGAGGCTGGCCAAGTTCACAGTTCACAATTTTTTTTTTATTTTGTAACGAAAGTGGTAGGAGTGCAAACGAAACTAAAAATGTTGCAAACAATTGCAAACGATCTGTAAAAATAGAATTTCAAAATTCCAGTAAGGAAGGGTTAGTGTGAATCTGGGCCCTCCGAATTAGTTTTAATTTTATCTCGAACGTTGACGGTGCAAACGAAAAGAAAAAGGGCGCAAACAATTGCAAACGACCTGAAAACGATCTGTAGAAACAGATTTCCAAATTTCGAAAAAGGAGGGGCCAAGTTCACAGAGGTGTGATGGATTCAGGAACCTTTGCGGACTGTGGTTGTCTAACCAGGGCCCAGGGGCAAGGGGTAGATTGTTCTACTAAGTTCATTTGACTTCACAAAAGCAAAAGGAACGCTACATGTAACTTATTTTTGATTAAATCAGCTAAGGTCAGCTAAGAAATGTCCAAATGCAAAGCAGCTAATATGCCGCTGAACGAATAAGCACACTTTTTTTCGCTAGAGCTCAGCGCCTGAAGCACTCGAAGTGGCTGAACGGAACAATATCTAACTCACTCATTTCATTGCATAACGTCAACATCTCTGATGTAAAAGTGCATTGGTCGCGTGTAAATTAGGTAGATATAAACTAAAATTGATAACTAAACTTTAAACGATCGAAAATCCATTTAACTGTCGATGACATTGGTGAGAAAATAATTTTCTCCATCATTTACTAAGGAGCCAGTATAAACCATATGAGGTAAGAAAATGCCGAGAACAATGCTTAGTTTGTAACGCATTTTACATCAAGATAGTCTAATAATAATTCATTTGGATATTACATAGCTTATAGCGTTCAAACTATTGTAGCACACCTTTTTTGTTTGTTTTTCAGATTTGAGGAAATAAAACAAATATGACTACGTTTCAACATTCGTCAATGAAACATGAAGGAAGCGATGCGATTGAAGACCTTCCTCCCGTAAATAAATTCAGTTGCAGGTTATGCGGGGTTAATTTTAGCAAGAAGAAGTGTTTGATAAATCACGAAAGCTTTTGCAAGGATGTTGATAATCCCGCAGACAGGTTGGGCGCGGACAAAAGTAAGCTCTTCGCATTATTGCTTTCACTTTTAAAGTGTAACTTACATTTTGCTTTTATTGTTTTAGTCACTAAGCCTCGTAAGGATAACATCCAAGTCACAACAGAACCAATGTAAGTTTTCTATAATCAAACCGAAAACTCATTTTTAATGTGGAACTATATCCACTAAAGTTGCTCAATAAATGCCCCTGGTTCACCAATTTTTAGCTGCTGAACCTAATCGGCTTGGCTAAACCCTAAATAGGGTATTTGACTGTATTCAAAATCTCATTTGGATTATAGTCACCCTAATAGATTACAGTGTAAGGGAACTATTTGTTATTACTTTTCCAAAAAAATATGTGTTATTTCTATTAAAAACAAAAATTCAAATTGAATTTATTCACATCCTATCACGTGATTGAAAACGCTCTGTAGTTGGCTCAGTCTCCAGTGACGTCACATCATATTAAGCTTGTGCTTTTTCCCGTTTGACTTTACTACATTAGTTTCCAAACAATAGAAAACAACTTTGTTAAAGCTGATAGTGGTACTCTACCGAAGGTTAAAGCTTTGATGGTGGGATTCTTCTTTAAAAAATAATCCTTATTTATATGCTCCGGGACTAACTAACGTATAAAAAGTGCAATGTAAGCATAACTTTGTAGGTTAGGTTAGTCCTAATCTCAAACTGTCAGATTATACATGGATCGAAAACACGATAGATAATTATGTAACTGCCGAGGAGGACGCATAGACTAACGCATAGTGATATCAGTCAACGTGATACAGACATGATAATATGTTTCTTACGAATACCGCAATCATATAAAATAAATGATTGATACAAATTACGGATACCTATTATTTTTATCTAGTTATTTTGACGTCAAATTACTGTTGGAACTGAAACTGTCTAACTACAACTGATACTAATGTGTAAATAATCAGACACAAATACATATGCGTATTTGTGGCAATGGCTAACACAGCTAAACCCATACGTTGAACGACAAAAAAATTATTGATACAAATTATGGATACCTAATATTTTTATCTAGTTATTTTGACGTCGAATAACTGTTGAACTACTTTGATTTGATTATTTTTTCGGTATATAGTGGAATTACACTCATGAAGATTATCACTTGCTTTTATTTTTTTCATTTAATTTCTCTATTTTTTGCCGATGGTAACAGTAGAAATGAAAAGTAATAGAATAATGACGTTGTGTTTTCTTTTATAGCACTTACCCGGTCTATAAACATAATGTTGTCGGTATTCGTATTTCACGGTGACATACATTGTTTGCGTGTTGGTACAGTAGTTACGCATATAGACGTAAAACCCATATTTTTTTGTGTCACAATTTCGGCGTTAAGAATGACGAAAAGTCATTCCATCTTTGTTGCTTTTAGAATTGTCGGTCTCCTTTTGTCGGATTCCTTATACATATCAACAAACCAAGACAAACCTATTTATCAATTTTTTGACAAATTGAGTATATTATTGACTATACATAAATGTATATCATATGTATGTATTATTGCTATTTCATATTTGCGTGGTGACAGAGATTATATTTTTGGTCATGTAAATCGGCGAGAATTGAATTTTGTGAATTCATCCTAATAAACGTTTAGGTGATGTGTGGTATTTATCTTGAATAATCTGGAGCAATTAAATGGTAAAATAAAAATGTGCTAAGCCCATGCAAGAAGAGAGGCAAATTTCCGAAATCAAATCGAACCAGTTTGAATAAAACTAAAAAAAAGCAGTTTGAATCACTAAACAACAATTCAAACTGATTCAAAGTTTGAATTAAACTGCATTCCATATTTTACGTTTTCACTATTATTTAACCTTCACATTAAATATGGATCAGGAGGAAACGAACCACTTTTTAAAAGTAAACATTTTAAAATAGGGGATAAAATTTCATTCAGAGGTTTTTTAAATGTTTCTTACGTGCGTGTCGAATGCTCCTATTCACAATCATTTCTATTCACATTCTTTTTATTCTTGAATTACGATATTTAGAGGAACCAATTGGTCAAAAATTATGTTGTAAAACGTCGTAGATAATAAAACACAATACCTGTCGAAATATCAAAGTCCGCAATACAATATTAGGTGCATTTTAATTATTTAACACAATCTTATCAATATCTAAAAAAAATTAAAGATATGAATAGCAAACCACAGTCTGCAATGATGAAGAGTGTTTACTTGACAAAAATGAGTCAAAGCAAAAAAATTAAATAAAAATTATATGATTCCATTTAAAATAACGAAGTTGATACCGATGTGATATCCTACGTATATGGGATCGGTTGACACTTAAACACGTTGGCACTTATGATACATTTATTCCCATTTAATTACATTATTCCTCGTTAACGGTCTACTTGTGTCTACTTGTACTCGTAATTGCAATTACCTATATCTAGCTCATTCGCCTATTCATACCTAAGTCAGCACTTTCAACATTCATATTAATCCTTTGTCAGCTAATACATGCATACACTACATTCGATTGTACATAGAAATGAAATATAAAATATTCCATTACACCGACTTCCTGTTGACCGGATGTGAGAGTAAATTACAGAGTATTTTAATTCAAAAATTCGGATCGAGTAGACCCGGATTCCAGAAATACAAACATATATAGAGATAGTGGTACATCAAAACATTCTATTGGAGCAGTTCCGTGAGACATTCTGTACGTAAGAGATTAGAATTTATGAAAATAGAGACATTATTTTCTAATTTTGATGTAGTAATTGTAACTACGATATACTCAACACGTTGTGGGCTTTCCAAAAGTGTATGGTTTAATGAAATCGGTTAAAAAACTATATAGGTACCTTTTATAAAAATAATTCAAATCGCGAGACCCCGTCAAGAGAGGCGATCTAAATGTCGGAAGAGACATAGGTACTGCGGCGCCACTTTTTTTATCGTCTTAGGGTGGATTTATCAATGCAAGGTTAAATCTTCTAGTTAACAAACTGGTAGTTTACGTTAACTCCTAGTTACGAAAATGTCGGGTCTTTCAATGCATTCTAAACTTCTAGTTAGGCGACTATAGGTTAAGGAGAGGTTGGCAATGGAAAACCTCTGTGAACTTAGCCCCCCCATATTGATTTTTGACAGTTTTTTTTTGCTTAAATCGTTTGATAGTCGTTTGATAGGGTTTGATAGGCTATTCCAGAGGTTTGATAGTTTTTCGTTTTTCCGGAAAACAGAAAATAAAATTTGGTGTGAAGTTAGCCCCCCCATGTTTGAATTCTCGTTTTTTTTTTTAGTTGCAATCGATTGGTTATGGTTTGGTTAGGTTTGATAGTCCATTCCCGACGATTGATAGTTTTTCGCTTACCTGAAATCCGCAAAATTGGAATTTGTAGGTTATGTTATGGTCCGAATTTATTCCTTTCCAAAGGCTATTTTAAGCGGGAGTTGTTTGATTGTTGTTTTATTTTGTTCGCTTCTTAGTGCTGAACGTATAATTGTTCTTAGTAACGGCATGATGTTAATTTATTATTAATTATTAATTATTAATAATGTTCGAATTTTCGGGTTTTTGAAGTTGCAATTGATTGCTTATGGTTTGGTTGAGTTTGATTGTCCATTCCCGACGTTTAATAGTTTTTTTGTTTTCCTGAAATCCGCGAAATTAGAGTTTAGTTTATTAGGTTAGTAATTAGTTATCTTATTGTCCGAATTGATTCAATTCCAGGGGCTATTTTAAGCGGAAGTTGTTTGATTTCGGTTAGAAAATGTATCATAATCCATAGTTCTAATTAAAAGTTGGCATTAAATAAAAAATAATTGCCTGAGTTTTATTTATTGTCCCCAATATCTAATTTGAATCAGCGCCATCAAAGGAACGCTCAAAGTTAACTCTTCTACTACTTTATCGGCATAGGTAGGGGAATCCAAGGAGCAATCATTTCCGGTGTAACAGGAAGTAACCGAAAACTCAAAATATTTATTTGAGACGATCGTGTCCAACAATATAAGTCCACAAATTTTCAATCTCTCATTTTTTTTTGTTCTCCATATACTTGGCAACTCGTCGTGGGAGACCCTGTATATGTTTCAATCCCCTTAAAACATTATACGGCTGAGATTTTTTTCACTATTTTCCGCGTATCTAACAACTATTTGAAGTTTATTTACAAAAGAAAAAATAAATTGGATCAGCTAAAAATGCAAAATCGACCACTGTGCGGCGCAGCGTTACAAACGCATCCCTAACTTCCGCAATTGCTGCGTTTACAAAAGTGCGGATGCGAAAGGGAAGTGGAAAAATATGCTAAACCCTACTCGGCTACTCCCCCACTCGGCTACTCCAGACTATGCTTGGTGGATAGTGGATACATCCTTCAGCGCCTCTATATCCTCATCAATTTTAACCTATGCAGCAACCATATTAGAACATATGACAAAATCGATATCTGGATTATTTCAGATTATGGTAAATGAAATTATTGCTTATTGAAGTTTAATTATTTTTTTCAGGATGGACATAAAAGTTGAAGAAGTGGAATTTACGGAAACTACTGTATCTGGCTCCGCTTGTACAGTATCCAGACAATCTTTAGATCCTCCAAAGGCAGAAACAGCGGACGAAGTATTGCCGTATAGCGACTACGGTGAGGCAACTGCACAGTCAACGCAACTTCAAACTGTAAAAGTTTGTAAAGCAGAGAAGCAATATAAATGCCACATTTGTGACTATACTGCTTCGCAACCTCAATTCCTAAAAGCACACGAACAAAGACATACAAGGAAGATGTCACTTAAAGTGCACACGAGCAAGCGTACAGCACTTAAACGCACTTCATGTGATTATACTTCTGCAACTGTTGGTAGTGTTAAACGTGATTCGAGAACGCGTACCGGAGAGAAACGATTTAAGTGCACCTTCTGTGATTATGCTAGTGCACGGCGTACTAATCTTACAGAACATATGAGAACGCATACAGGAGAGAGACCATTTAAGTGCACCGTATGTGATTATGCTGCTGCCGCTAGGAATAATCTTAAACTGCACATGAGAATACATACAAGAGAAAAACCATTGAAGTGCACCTTATGTGATTATGGTACTTCAAATCGTGGTCATCTTACAGAACATATGAGAACGCATACAGGAGACAGACCACTTAAGTGCACCTTATGTGATTATGGTGCTGCCGCAAGGACTGGTCTTAAACTGCACATGAGAAAGCATACAGGAGAAAAACCATTTAAATGCATCTTATGTGATTATGCTAGCTCAAATAGTGGTCATCTTACAGTTCATATGAAAATGCATACAGGAGAGAGACCATTTAAGTGCACCGTATGTGAATATGCTGCTACAACAAAGTATCGTCTTAAACTGCATATGAGAACGCATACAGGAGAAAAGCCATATCAATGCACCTTATGTAGTCATGCTAACGTACAAAAAACTGGTCTTTTGAAGCATATGAGAACGCATACTGGAGAGAAACCATTTAAGTGCACCTTCTGTGATTATGCTGCTGCAAGAATGGATAGGATTAATGTGCATATGAGAAAGCATACCGGAAAAACCAGTTAAATGCACCTTATGTGATTTTTCTACCGCATACATTGCTAGTCGTATAAGACATATGAAAACGCATACAGGCAGGGCCGCCATCTGTGGTCCGGGCCCCCCTGTCCACCAGAGAGAATTTAAAAAGACGGGTAAAAAACATAAAACATCTATGACAAAAATTAATGACAATGATAGCTTAAATTAACCGTCTTTACACTGTAAAATTATTTTCTTTCTTTAAATTGTTTTAATATACAGAATATTATCAGCTTTCACGAACTTGCAGTGTCGACGATTGTGTGTGATTATTAGCTGCCGCATGTTTATTTCATTTAGATCTTTTGTGATTTTGCCGTGACCAAAAATGGAATTTTTACTCTAAAATTATCGTAAAAAACGCATTTTGTTTTATTACTATCTCTCCATATCTAATTTGTCATGTTTAATTTTAAACCAATTTTTGGAAACAATAGAAGATTGTTGTATTTTAATACCAATATACTCGAAATCAGAGATCAGAAATCGCAATATTCTTAATTTTATTTTATATTAGTGGCAATTATGACATTTTGATGTATTTTTTGTCAAACTTCATGAAGATTACTGGGAATTAATAATCGAAACGTTGATATTAAAATATATGTCACAGATAGAAATAGCGGAAAAGATTTTAAATATCGATTAAAATTTAAAATAAAAATTGGGAAAAACTCAATCACATTTTAATAACATTTAAAAATTCTAAAAGTTTCATCGTTATTTTTAAATTTTCCAATTGACGATTCCCCAAATTAAATTCTACAGTTTCCACTTAATATTGCATAACATGTATTGTAAAATTATGTATGTTTACAGTTTATCTGTAAAACTTTTCTCTTGTAATAATACATTTGCATTAAGATGGAAATATTAATTGCCAGTTATGGTGTCACTTATGCCTGTAGACGATTTAGTATAGAATACTGAATTACCGGCAGAAATCGGGCAAAATTTTGGTTATGCCGTTTCTGCTATTTTATTATAGAATATTGCATGTTTGCACATAAAATCGCCGAGATGGTCAATGCGGCTTACTGATTTGCTATTTCATCCATATTTAAAACTGAATAAAAAATCATATTTTAATGCTACACGCTGTACACCTGTATAAATTGTTATTAAACTACAATTATTAACGAAATAGGCAATCAATGATCAGCATTGTAACAAGGTATTTAAATACAAAACAATTATGGATCAAAAGTAACGTATTTAAAAAATAGCTTCAACAGTGAACGCGCAAAGATTTACACGGTTTGGTACATTTTCAAATATGCCTCGTTTATTGGAAGGTTCAGACTTATTGTTATAGATAGCGCCACTTAAATTGAAAAAAATTACATGTTATTCTGGACACACTATTAAATTGTCAGTACAAATTATTTGCGCAATATATAAAATTAAACGTGTATTTATTGTTAGCATTTGATAAAATAGTTGACAAATACAAAAAACATTTGACCAATGCAAAAAATGCCTTGAGCATTAAAAAATAATAAATGTGCAATATATTATTAATATGTGCATCAGAATAAATAATTGTACATTTATATATTTGAATGTTCCTTTCATAATATATTTGTGCACTTAAATAAATAAATGTGCAATACCATCGTTACCTGTATAAAAAGATAATATGCATCTCAAATAATGGTTAATTAAAAAAATATATGTACAATAGTTTAGAAAAATCAGCATTTGAAAATTTGGTAAGCGCATTCAATAATCTAAATTGTACCATGAGAAAATTATAATGCGCCCTGGAGAGATTATATATATATATATATATATATATATATATATATATATATATATATATATATATATATATATATATATATATATATATAAATCACAGTATAGAGAAACGCTATGCTTAGCGTAGCGTTTCTCTATACTGTGATTAAATTCTGCAACCCGTAGCGCATTTATGTGTATCGTACAGCTTAGTCCTGTCGTTGCCCTATGGTTTTGGTGTCAGCTAAATAAAACTTTATAACTGAGTCATAAAAATTGGTTTGACAGGGAAGAAAACTGTTTTATTTTCTTTGAATAAATCAGTACATAGTGTAAATATAACTCTAGTTACAATCATAACCTCAAATATACCAAATCGTTTGAGGATAGGCGATTTTAGTAATAGTTTAAAGCTTTATAATATGTATAAGAATATGTGGTGTATCATATGTATCCTACGTCTTGATCTACTGCTTGTTGTTATGCTTGTTTATTTTTACTATAATAAACCGTAATAATAAAAATCTTTTTGCACACGTATTTAGTAGAATTATATGGCTGTACAATTTTGTTAATATTTTTTTTCCTTTCGGTTGCTATGACAATCAACATTGTTTAATAGTACATTTTCCGCTGTGTTTCAATAGATAAGTACCCACCATTACGCCGCATGGTTCGTTTCAAATACGGTTATTCCGTGTACAATTCTAACTTGCTATCTATTAGTTTAATAAAATAAAACATACATAACACATGTGCGGGGTTTTATACATACATCAACAACCCAAAAACAATGTAATATTTTTACAATAAACAATTAATGAAAACGTTTGTTTTCTAATGGAAAAATATTCTTTTCTAAATTACATAAAGCTTGGTTGGGATTTCTTGTAAAATGGAGGTTTACTCTTAGCATTTTTTCAATGATTTTGCAAATGAGAGCAAATAATAAATTAAACTATAGGAAATGTTGTTAATAAAAATGTTTTGCTAATATTCATAGTTTAACTGCATGAGCAAATTCTATTTGGTCAAAATCTTGTCTGCATTAAATCTAGTTAGCCAGGATTTGACAGATAGTTTGATTCTTTTGACGGTATTGTCAGAACATCAGCGTTTGCGTTGCACGCGAATTCGACACGCAGATGCGTCGAGATTGCCATGACGAGGCACTGCTGTATAGTATGATAAAGTAGGTAATGTGCTGGCCACATCAGATTTTGTTTGCATTCAAATTATATTTTTCGGGTTAAGTTCATAACACCCCGGGTTATCAATGTTTCATTTTATGAATCCGATAATAGAGATAGAACCTACAAATGAAAGTATATGGCTATGTTGCTATGTAGACGTTAAATTTAGTAATACAAATACAAAAGTTAGTTTCGATATTTTTCTCCTGATTGTCTAATTAATGATTTAAGTTAATTTTTACCAATTTTAGGGAAACATGACAGACGATAATATTTCTCATTATAATATTTTTCATGTAACATTGATATTTATTTAATGCTTAGTATGTATTATTTTAATGCACAAGTCAGCCATTCTAGGGCACAAAACGAATTAAATATTGCTCATTATAAAATTTTTTATGTAACATTCATATTACATTATTTCTTTTTTTAATGCACACAGTATCGATTTTAATGCACATATCTGTTTATATAATGCACGCTTAAATCGCACCTTTAAATTGTACTTTGAAATACATAATGTAATGTTTACCGATACAATCGTTGGCGGAGTCAATACGGACCTCTGAACTACTAAAATATCAAATTTTAATAGTATTGGCTAATTTCCTGGATAGTTTTGAAATCGACAATGTTTATGATGACATTGGTTTCTAATGAAGTTTTCCTACTATAAGTAGGTATTGAAATACAAAACAGTTACGCAGGGCCGGCCTAAGCTTTTGCAGGGCCGGGATCAAACAATTGCGCGGGGCCGGGTTCCAAATGCGCGGGGTAAAAATTGCAATTAATGTCAAAACATTCATTTTTCAAAAAATTCTAATATGGGGTGCGCGTCGACTAGCACGTCTGTTTCGCCGCCGGAAGAGTCTAAGATAGCCAGGAGGTGGCGCTGTTCTAAGCAGTTTTCTCCCTAGTAATTACCGACGTGGTGTAGTTACCTGTAGCCAGAGCGTGTTTACGAACGCCAACAGCTGACAGAAATAATAAAGTCGACTACAGCGCCTTTGCGTGTAGCGGTGACCGAGAAAACTTCTGGCGTATACATATTCCGCCACGGGCGCGTAAAACGTTTATAACTCCCCCACTCTATACTGTGCAAGGGGCCAATAGGTCTATCGTCAACAGCTTAAAATGTATTAAGCATCTAATTTGATGTTATTTGTAACTTACACACAATAATTTATAAATTAATATTACATATCCAGACGGTTCGGCAAAATTCAACAATCTCACAAACTTAAGTTTATCTTTAGTTAAGCTTAGTTTTTTTTAATAGTATTTATTTTAATGCAGCATTCTGTAACTTTGAATTACACAAATGGATAATTTGTGATATTGATTTTCTTCAAAGTCAAGAGAATTAGTAGTTTGTGTACCAGTCTAAAATAGTTTAAATAATATTTATCAAAGACATCAATTTGTTCGTTATACGTCAACGCTTTGGAAAATTAGGTCGCCTCCTTTAAGCCTCTGGAGGCAGACATTCAAGGGGATTTTGCAACTATGTTAGCCGAACATGAAGAATATAAAAAGGTGGCGTTTTCAAAGTAGTTTTATGGAAACCATGGACAATGTAATATTTCCACCGAAAATTTACGTTAAGTGAGACAAACGCATTAACCTATGCCCTATTGACAATCGTACCGAACTAATTAATGTTTATTTAGTTTACAGTAATCCATTTATTTAATTATTTATTCTTATGAAAGTATTACTGACATTGTGTTATGGGTACAGAAATATTGGGATTTCTACAGAACACTTCATTTCTACCAAAGCATTCTTTGTTTTCGTTATCTGTAGTAATTAGAACACTGTTTAAGGCTCCCGTCTCCTACCCCCAAAAGGCTATAATTATTGCGCCAATCGTGAAATGCTCGCTACCATTCGATCCTGTAGGTCTTTACGCTACTACCATCGGAAAGGATTTCAATATTTATGCCGATTATTTATGCAAATTTTAGTGTTAAAAAAATGGAGACTTCAGATATAGAAAAGCTTTCCGATGGCAGTTGCATCTGATTATTAGGTTCGTTCGAGCAGTCGTCAAAACCAGTCAAAACAATTGGGGATTCTTGTACGCATACGCAATGCAGGCTTTTGCAGGGCAAAACCGCCATTTGGCATGCGCAGGAGAAAGAATAAGTGTTTTATGCACTTATTGTACTGCTGCTCGAACAAACCTATTGTCTGCTGTAATACATTATAAAAGTACATTAAATGTTAACTATAAGAGCACAGGTTACTTTTTTCCGAACTTCTCTAGAATTGCATCCTGGTGTATTCTAGTGAGTTGGCAAGAATGTTTACAATAGCGACAGTTTACGTTTTAGCGACAGGGTATCCAAAACTAGATGGCGCGACTTAAATGCGCATTTTACGAAACTGGTATTTATCATGTATTTATTTCATAGAAAGAGGTTTAATAAAAAAAAAATATCAAATATATAAATACACGCCATTGAACAAAATACATGTCATTATACGTGTCCATGTTTTTTCTCCCTCATATTCTTCGCCTCGGGATTGGGATGCTGGAAATAGCGATTGTGGAAGTACTATATCCAACTAGAAAACTCAATACGACTCGTTTCAACATTTGTACAAATAGAAAGCAAAAATATATTTTATATATCAATTACTATTATATTTATACAGGTATGTTGTATATATTATCAATAGTATATTTTTTATATTTGCAAATTACATATGTATATCCACATATGGAAGACAACTTAGTTGGTTTCCTGTACTTGAAAATTGCTGTGGTTTTCCAGTTAGTTTAATATTGCTAATGGGTAAATCTATTCGATTTCTTGTACAGTATGTTTAAAACCACTTTCAAACAAAATGCATGCTACTTGCTAAGAAATTAATATTATATTAGTACCTATAAATTATATTATTTGCGAAATTTTGGAATTCACTAAAGAACTAAATATCTCTGCATGCCTTATGTAATATTTTGACCATATTCTAATTACAAGAATGCAAATTTTTTTAAAATATTTGAACTCTATATATTCATTGCAATTTGTTTTGTAAAATTCGATTAGTATTCTTTTTGTAGTAGTTATTTTGTTATATTCATGTACTCCATAATATACTTACCTAACGCTTTTTGAGGGAGGAACTAGGGCTTAGGCAATAACTGTACAACTCACGTATACATATGAATTATTTTAATAAATACGTAAATTAAATATACATATGTATAATAAATGAACTATAAAACGCATTTGCACAAAACGCTCCATACTTCCCAATATAGAAACGGGTGGGATTGATAATAACATGGTTAATTTTCTACTTTCTACTTCTATACAAATGTCTGGTTTACTCAGTATGACAATTACTACTTGAAAAATAATATTGTGGGAAAAAAGCAGGACACCTGTATATAAATTATCATATATAATTTCCGCGGGGAATAGTGGAACAGTTACGTCATACCTATAACAGATGAATGTCTATGACTATTATACATATGTTAACAGACTGAAAATTCATGACGAACTTTCTGGAAAGGGGGGGATGGCGTATAGGATAGAGCGGCTGCTATCTACGCTGGAGGCCCGGGATCGAATCCCGGCTCGGGCTAAAATCGACTGTCCTGGTATTTTAGGCAGGGAACAAATACCTTTGCATGCCGCCTTCCATCGGATGAGGAAGTAAAGCCGGTGGCCCCGTGTGCTGTCATTATGCGACGTGCACGTTAAAGAACTCTTACTGGAGGTTGGAATTCCTTCAGTAGGACAAAATTCCTGGGTGTGTGTAGCCTGCCCTCAGCGTCGGTGATTGGCCTAAGTTGCGGAACTAGACCGACGTAAAATAATCAAGTTTCCCCTTTCTGGAAAAAGGGGAAAAACTTGACATTTATTACATTGACATGACACTATTCTCCCCAGAAACTGTACGACATATTTGACAAATCCATCTTATAAGGAAATCACTTCGGAAGGTGTGACGTGTAACTGTAATCTTCTATCGTTTCCAGTGATATGCATGTGTGTATAATAAGATTAATAAGAAACAAATATTTCAACATCCTTGTCTGCTCCGCATGCATTATCAGTACTCATATTTACACCGCTTGGCGCTTTCTAGCATCCCCAATGCCGAATCTTCCACAGTATCCAGTGGCAACGATTCCGGAGAGTTCGGCTGTACATCTCCATATCTAAAATATGTAATAATAGTTTAAATTATAGCATACCTATTTGAATAAAATAAAACATACCGTAAAATCTTGCCCACCTTAGTTTTGCTGCCACACTTAGTGAATTTGTGTCCTTCTTTTTCGAATAACTCCTTCGAGAATGGGATAAGCAATGGGATCCCAACTAATGATTAGTAAATTTAGCATTGTGGGCAGAAAATAATATGTAATTGTTGCTTACCAAATCTTACCTTTTTGAAATTAAACTGAAATTACGGTATACAAAAATATATTACTTTAATGCAACATTAAGATCGCCTGCAGTTTATTTAGATTCGATACAATTTTTAGAAAAATGACCGTTTTCCAAGGAATTTTAATATTAATAGGAAACTTATTTATGCAAATTTTGGTGTGGACTACAATAATAGCCATGCTTTCCAATGGCAATTGCGTCTGATTATTGTCTGCAGTAATACATTACAAAATATAATTAAATGTTAACTATAAGACAAGTTATTTTCTTCTGCACTTCTCTAGACTTGCACTCTGGAGGATTGTAGTGCGTGTTTGTAATAAAAATTATGTGTGCACAACGCCCAGAAAGTGGTATTCCGGGCCTCAAGAACTCTTCCCTCGCCCGGAAAAGAACCGTTTTCTCGGCTTGGTACACAATATACTATTATTTCAATTAATGTCTACCTACTAGCTTTCCCTATGTTCGTTTCTGCCTCTTATTGTCGATTTTTTTACGACCCAACCAACTTAAGACAAAATGCCAATATTACCACCTAAACAAAGCACAATTTTGATGCACTGAGAGCATTTTTTTAAGAGATCATGTGTTTTTGCTTGAAATAATTATCTACACGTTCCCCAACTAACTTTAAATTTTAATTTTTCGGATTTTGTATAAATCCCATAATAAATGTGTCTCTAGTCAAAAATGATAAGTATATATCTCTCAGTCTTTGTAAATATATAGTCCAACTAATAATAAAATGTTCAAATAACGGTTTCGCTGTCGTTATCTCCATGATTTAAAAAAAAGTGTTTTTGGCAGACCAGTATGATACTATTCTGTGAACTGCCTTGGACAAACTTAAACATATTGTTGGGATATTTCTTATCATCTGAACAACATACATATTAAAATAATCAACGAAAGCTCAAAACATATTTTGTATCATTATAGAATGTTGATTTCTGACAAGCAAAATTCCTATCTTTAAATAAACGCCATTTTTTTCATTTGCTACTTTCCAAGTTTCTCACATGCTCTCAACAATTAAAATTAAATTGTTGTGACGTTTGAGTAATAGAGTGCTTCTTATTTTGAGAAAATTCCCCCTTTTCAACGGAAATCGCTGCAAACTGTATGATTAGAATAACAATTACCTACTGTACTATCATAATTTTAAAAAATATTTAGGGTTCGCTACAGTTTCTCAAAAGATCGATGATTGCGTTTTGTTAACACGGAGAATTTAACTGAAACCCCGTAGCCCGGAGAATGGTCGCCAAACCCGAAGATCCGGGTCTAAATGAACATGTTGGCAACCCTAGCGATGACTGTGAAAGTGATATATCATCGACTAGAAAGCTCAAACACTGTCCAGTTTGAATATTTGTACAAATAGAAAGCAATAAATTAATTTCTTTAGGTTATACCATATGTCAAATGGAATAAACACGAAATAAAAAGAGACATGTTTATAGTAGCGCCATCTACATCTGGTGATTTGTTTATTTCGAAGCTTTGGAGAGTAGTTTGCTACAATTCGCTATTTGCGGAAATAAAATACAAACGGTTTCCGGAATTATGAATCTCTATTTATTGATGATTTTTAAATATCTGATAACCGCGTAAAATAGATACAACGGAGGTAAAATAGAGATGCTAACATGTGTTACAAATAAATTGTAATTAACGTCTTTTAAATCAAGCTTCTAAACACGTAGCTCCATCTTGTGGTGCAATTTTGACGTAGTGACCTACGAAATTGTTTTACAGTTATCCGTTATAATGACGCTTTATGTTACGTTTTATGTATTGTGATCCATATGATCCTTGTTCCTTTTTCTTTAATCACATGAATGCGAAAGATTTAGAAATAGACAATTATGGAATATGGGAAATTATGGCAGAACAAACCTAGGGAATATTTGAACTTTTGCGTATGTGGTAACACTGAGTGCATACCCAACGAGGATCCGATGTGACGTGTCTTGTTATTTATCCAAAGCTGTGATGATTTATTAACCCGTCAGAAAATCCACCGTTTTCGGTAGGTATATAGAAGGTAAGCTGCGCGAAATTTATGTATTGAAGAAAAATAGAGAATGCCAAGATGAGACTACGGAGTTGCCCCGGAGTTGTGAGGCGACCAAACAGCAATATGGAAAATTGTCTAGTATATAACTGTTTTGAGTTACTGTTTAATTTTGCAGGTATGAAGATTTTCTAATAGAAATATGTCTACGTTTTGGCAACACCCATCAATGAAACAGGAAGCAAACGATGTCAATCAAGAAATTTTACCTCCAATGAAGAAATTTATTTGTACGTTATGCGGGTACAAGTTCAGCAAAGAAAAATTTTTAACAAATCATTATAACTTTTGCAAGGACATTGAGAATCCAAATGATAGATTGGGTGTAAGCGCAAGTAAGTTATGATTATCTCTGTTCCTTCAAGTTGAATATTGTAACATGTTTTTCTGTTTTCTTATTTAGTTAAATCTGAGCGCTGTGAAGAACAGAGTACCAAACTGTCTGCTGGACATGTAACAAACGAATCAATGTAAGTATACCCTTACACTCCATCTATTGAAAAAATGGACGTGTGTCATCAATTATCTAGCTTTATAAAATCGATATGTCTGTTATTATTCTTCCCACATACCCGGCTGGAAGTCATATTTATAAGTTTAATATGAAACTTGACGCTGGTTTAACACGTCGGGAGTATCCTGGACAATCAAAACATTGATGCACATAACCTCAATATTCTTGCGACATTTATGAATGAGGTCATGCTTATTTCAAGAGAAGTCCTTACATTAGGTATGTTCGATTGCTGGCCGCGCTCAGTTGATTACGATCAGATTGAACAGATTACTGTTCAATCTGATCGCAAATTTGAAATACTTGGTTCCTATTGGTGGAATCAGTTCAGCTCAGACGTCAAATGAGCAATCGAACTGCACTTTAGCCAACTGATCGCTAATCAGATTGAACAGAACTAAGCGCGGCCAGCAATCGAACACTACTAGTGGGTTAAGTTTGTGTTAATTTTTTCGCTGTTATCAAATATCTTTAGTTTAACATACTTTAATGATACTTAAATTCAATTTTATAATTGATTATTAAAATAATATAGCATCGGACAAAATTAGGGAGGTTTGTTAAAATTTAAATCAAAACCTACAGTGTATGGATGTGGCTGCTGGAAAATTGGTTAACATGATTTTGTCCATCTTCTATATCACGACTTCTCAAAGTGTGGATCGCGACCCCCCTGGAGCGGAGCGGCATTATGCTACAACCGAAAGCGGGAGAAGGACAGCGCAAGCAGTTTGAGAACCCTGTTCCAGATCATAAAGATTTAAAAAGATTTGTGTAAAAAACTGAAAAAAAAAAATCATTGTCATGGGATGCCAAGCCAGTTTTTTTGGTTTTACCAATTTTAATGTATGACATTTTCAAGTTAACTTGTCGCTATTATGCTAAGTTGATATATACAGGTGTCCCACCATGGGCATATCCAAGGGGGCAAGGGGACAGGTGCCCCCCTTCCCCCATACAGAAGGGGGATACATAGTCTATTAGTACATATTTCTTGTTTTTTTTTTGTCGTAACATTCTTTTTCAAAGTGCTCGATGATAGCAGTAACAGTATTTTTATTGATGTAGTTAAAATATTTCCCAAACAAAATCTTAAATTACTCATTCTAGGTACTTACATACAATATTAATTATACGTTATAATAATAAGTTAATATTATTAATAATAATACGTTAATATTAATTAGTTTGTCAATATGAATACTGTCGGCTGCATGAATATAAAGTTCGTGTTCCATTTGTACGTGAAGATGATTTCATTGTAAAGCCAGGCGTAGCAACTTGGTTTTGATTTTAACAAAGCCAAACTGGCAATAATAAATAAACAAAACTAATAATACACATAATACACAATATTCCAAGAATACGGCTAACAATTTTTAAATTAACATAATTCGTACAACTTAGCAGGTTTTAGTAACTGACATTAATTAATAAAAATAATAACAATTTTCGTTTTGCAATTTGTTTACTATCTTACAAAAAACACATCCAACTCCTGTGTTTTTCACTGCTTTGGTTTGAAAATATTCATAATGTTTCTGTCAATTTTGTTGATGTATTAAGTTGAAGAAAATCTATAGTTATAATATTGTACCCATGAACAAACAATTTATTTATTTATTTATATAGTTTTCCTGTCATAGATAAAACGACAAATTAATTAATTGCAGTGATATGTAGGATTTTTTAATTTTTTTCTAAAAGCTTTGATATTTTTTGTTTTGTTTTTTTGTCTGTAATGTAATCTTAAAAACAAATTAGCGCTGTTTTTGGACTGTTCCTCTCTACTTGACATATTTTGTTCTATTATTCAAGACCAGTAAATTAGAACATTTGTTAATCTTTTGGTAATCTTCTTGAAACTATTTATTAGTCTTTTGTCATACCTCCACCACAAATTTAGAAATATGGTGTTTCCTTAATAGTCAAACTTACACTAAGGCAAAATACTGTATAATTCAAATAAATAAGTTACTTCATTAGAGACAACAATATAATTATTTCTGGATGAAAGTGTATTTACTTATTTACTAAATCTATTTGATACAAAAACCGTATATTTGAAGAAATTATGGTAAGGAAAAGTGTTAAAATTTACAACATGAATTATTTAAAACTAACCAATTATTGAAAGCTAAATAAAAATACCTACAGTGTATCAACATTGCTTTTTTTTCCAAATCAAATGCAATATCATGAAGTTGATATAAAGTTACCTTTGTGGAAAAAATTGGTTCTGTCTTCCGACTCTCTCCAGCATTCAAACAATACATTTCCGGACATAAGTTCGTTCAAAAATTGTCTACTATGGTCTGTATGGCCTCTATACTGATTTCCTATACATTATTATTAGATTATTATTAATTAGTTGACTTAGTACTGTCGCCTTTCAATTGTTTACATATAATACTAATAATAACAATTTTGTATTTCTTTGTCGATGATCGTTAGGACAGAATTTTCAAGTTTATCAACTTTCTCTCTATATTCAGTCATTGTTTCACGTTAATGCGACTAAATTTGAATATAATATTGTCGCTTTTTTATTGTTTACCAATTTGTTATTAAGACTTTTTATCGGACATTTTATGCCTGTATTTTTGGTTTTAATCATTTTCTGTTCTGTACAACTGAGTGAATTCCAACTAATGTTGCCTTTGCAACGTTTATTAACTCTCTAAAAGAATTGTTGGCTCGTGTTCGTCAAAGGCAGTAGAAAGACGACAATATTAGTTGGCAACCACCCAAATTATTGAGAGATAGTGCTTAAAACCAAAAATACAGAGAAAATGCACAACATTGAAAAGTCTATAATCATGTTTATGGAAAGGTGATCATTGTTAATTATACATTAAGCCTTGCTTAATGAACATGAGCTGGAAATTCTTATAGGAAATTAACAATACTTGCTTCAGCATATTAATAAGTAATAAAAATTCACCAAGATCTGTTGACAATCAGACCAAATCTGAAATTCTAGGATAAAAGTTCAATGATTATGAAAAATAAATAATTACAGACGATTTTTAATAAAATTATTAATTATACATTAATACACGATTCACAACTCACTTAATATCAATATGCTGTAGGTAAGTTTTCAAGCATACAGGGGTCACAACCGTGGCCAACAACATGACACAACCATAAAAGCAACGGAGGTATGGGCTGTGTTTTTTAATTTTTTTTATGTTCATGTTTTTGTGTCTCTTTTTGGAATAGTAAATAACAAATAAGAATAAAGTCTCCAATTATCAATGTCGTTTACAACAAATAACACAAGACGAAAACGCTACAAAATAGTTAATAGCACAGTCACTCACACCTATGTCGCCCTTTATTTCTAAAAAAAAACTTGCCCCCCCCCCCCACTGGAATATTTTGTAACATCGCCCATGCCTACCAAGTTAGGTATTTTTGGAAAGCTGGTATACAGATCTTTCAAAGCATTTCAAGATATACCGGCTGTTCCGTTTAAAATTCTAAAGTTAATTCACATATAGCCTCCACCATTTAACCTCTATTTATTCTTGATAAAACATACTAGACTCTCAAATCTACAATAGGTAACCATCAAAAAGTTGATCAAAACAATTAGGATAAAAAAATTAATCAAACCCCGCAATAATATACCTTGTGTTCCATTTGAAAAACATAAGTTTGTGTTGGTACGTTGTTGTGGGACACCTGTAGGCATGAAAATATTTTCTGGTTGTAAAGCGGATGATTATCTACAAAAAATGTTAATTTGAATTTCTTAAGGCCGTTAATGTACTTAGTGTACTTAGCTCGGGACACCTGTAAAACAACGTTAATTATTATTAATTAAAAATAATCTCTATTTTTTTAGTTTTCTTTAATTTGTGTGTTTGTATTTTTCAGATCTGACATAAACATTAAATTGGAATTTACTGAAACTACTATTTCTGTCGGAAAGACGGAAACTTCACAATCAGTATTCAAGGGCGGCAAATGTGACTACACATCAGATCAAGCAAACCAACTTGAAGAACATGCGCAGATACATAAGAAGGAGAAGTTATATAAATGCCGCATTTGCGACTATCATACTAAACAGCGTAGAGTTTTTAAAGCGCATAAGCAACTACACGCAGCGCAAATACCACGTAAACGACACCTAAGAAAAACTGGACAAAAACCATTAAAATGCTCCATATGTAACTATACTTGTACAGATAATAGTCACCTTATACAACATATAAGAACACATACAGGAGAAAAACGATTTAAATGTAAAAGTTGCGAATACTCATTTTCAAGCTTAGGGCACCTCAATATTCACATGCGAAAGCACACAGGCGTGAAACCGTTTCAATGCGACAAATGTCACTACCGTTGTTCACAAAGTGGTAATATCAAAATGCATATGATATCACATACAAAGGAAAAACCTTTTCAATGCGACAAATGTGACTGTGCCTATGGATACAAAAGGAATCTTAAAGCGCATATGAGAACACATACAGAAGAAAAAGCGTTCAAATGTGAAAAATGCGACTATACTTGTCATAAACGTTATTACCTTACGAGCCACATGAAAATACATTCCGACGTGAAACCAATCAAATGTACGATTTGTGGGTACTCGACGGCATATTCGGCAAGGTTGAGAATCCACATGAAAACCCATACCGGCGAGAAGCCTTTCAAATGTACGGTCTGTGACTACTCGACGGCATATTCGACATCGTTAAAAGGCCACATGGGAAAGCATACTGACGAGAAACCGATAAAATGTACAGTTTGTAAGTTCTCGACGACATTTTCGTCAGTGTTGAAACGTCACATGAGAACGCATTCAGGGGAAAAGCCGTTTCAATGTACCGTGTGTGACTATGCTTGTTCGACATCTTTTTACCTTACAGTCCATATGAGAAAGCATACAGGAGTGAAACCGTTCCAATGCAGCAAGTGTGATTATAAGTTTTCACAGAGCTCAAATCTTACCCGTCATATGAAGAACTTGCATAAGTGACCGGCTCGAAAGAACGAAGTCCAATTTTGTCTGGCTTTTAAAAATGTTGTTGTAGTGTCTGGACAAGCTATACGGGGTCTTTTACGACTGGTGTGATTAGACGTATATGGAGAACCAAATGAATTACTTAATTAATATTTTGACATTATCAAGTGACATGCGTATCTACGCAGTTGAATAACAATACAAACAATTAGCCGGCCATACTCAGACGTTCTTTCGTTTCAAAAATTGTGGCGTGTTGGGATGTGGCGGTTGGTATACGCGAAAGAACGTCATGGCAAAAAAAGCGTCATGTACCATAGTAACCTAGTAAAGTATCCAAATGATTTATCACGTGATTGTGCCTGGTATATCAGGTTCAAGGGGAAAAGCGTATGTATGTGGATAAAAAGTGTCATTTATCGTGTCGTTTGGTACGGTATGTCGTCATGTAGAAATTTTCAACGTGATTTTTGTTACCGCCGCGACGTTGCGCCTTCCAACTTAACCAAGAAAGTGGCAAAAGACGTGACGTGCCGCATGGAAGGGTGTACTCTGTGTGTGTGTGCGCTCCAGTCCAGCAGACGCCACATCTAAAATCCCTTCCCGTTCTATCATTGCGTGCTCCGTAGTTCACTCACGTACATTATTTTCTACATGGTTTTAGAGATGACACGATAAACGGCGCGAAAGAACGTCTGTGTATGGCTAGCTCTTCGGAGTTTAGTGACAATCTCGGATAAATGACGAGATATGGATAGCCAAGGGTATAGTTAGAGTGTTGGTTTGTTTGTAACAAACGCCCTAAGAAGTAAGGGGGGAAGTACGCGAATGTAAACAAAACATGTCGTCGCGTCATTGGCGGGCGACCGTGTTTTAGCCAAGGGGTTTGTTTATATTCAAAATAACTAAACTTTTAAAATCTGAATGTACACCTAACTATTTTTAACATAGAATATAATAAATAATTATTCAGAGTAACAATTAACTATTTGTCTAAATGTTTTTCCCCTTGGGATCTAATACTAATACACCTATAAAACCCTTAGGTAAACTTTAGGTGACAATAGACAATTGTCAAACATAACCTTAATCGCCAATAATTGACATTGACTTAAAATTTACAATTTGTATGACAAATATTTGACATATAACCATGGCAACCCTTAAGGGTGCCGAAACGGAGAAACGCGTGCGGAACGCACCCGCGAATTGTACACGTAAATTGTAAAAACGTACTTCGTACCGATCTTTTAATTTTGCTTTTAAATTGGAGAGTTTTTTGCACTCAAAGGGTATTAATTGAATGTAGCTACAGCATGCGAACAGGACAACGATAACTAAAAAGGGAATATATACCGAAAATTGGTCACAATCGAACAATAGCCTATAACTTACAATTTTGTTTTTGGAGTTATAAATCCTTGCTTCATCCACTGCCTAGTAAAATCACCTATCAATACATGCAGTAAAATATCCAGGGAATGGCTTTAATTAGAAAATCGGTACGAAGCAGCAAAAACGACGATTTTTGTGCGTTTGAGCGGAGAGGTATGTATTCTCTTTTTAGTTATCGTTGTCCTGTTCGTATGCTGTAGTTACATTCAATCAATACCCTTTGACTGCAAAATATCTCACATTTAAAAGCAAAATTAAAAGATCTGTACCATTTACGAAGTTCGTTGCTGAACTTTCTTGGGTGAGGAACGCACTCGTTTCGGCACCCTTAACGCCCGCGCGGGCGTTAAGAAGCAGTTTTTGCCCCGGTACCTAATATGTAAAATGTCAGTTTATGATCATCTAGGACACAAATATAAATTCTAGTTACAAATGTAACAAAAATTCTGTCTGAATTTGGGGCGTTTACCTTAGTTTATGAGTTATTGTGCGCGAGTTATAAATGTTAAATTAGGTTCTCAATAACATCGTAGCTGTTGATGATAGACCAGCCGAGTTAGGCATTTTCGGGCAGCTGGTTTACTGATCTTTCAAAGTATTTCGAGATATACAGGGATATTCCGTTTAAAGTTCTAAAGTTATTTCAGGTATAGTAAACCTCCATTTAATCCGGATAAGTCTCGCTAAAATCTCAGATCGACAATAGGTTCGTTCGAGCAGTCGTCAAAACCAGTCAAAACAATTGGGGATTCTTGTACGGATACGCAATGCAGGCTTTTGCAGGGAAAACCCGCCATTTGGCATGCGCAGGAGAAAGAATAAGTGCTTTATGCACTTATTGTACTGCTGCTCGAACAAACCTAATAACTATCAAAAAGTGTGATATTTTTACTATCCAAAATGGGTTAATTTGTTTCCTTATCCTTGCTAGTTACTTCAGAATGATTTTTTATAAATGCCGGTTTTTGAGATTAATTTCACATCTCAGTAACAGCTGATACTAGCCGAATACAAGTTAATATCAAAACAATTAGGATAAAAAACTATCAAAAACTGCAATAATATTAAAACTGCAGTAAATTGTTCCATTTACAAAAACCATAAGTTATACTTAATAACATAACCTATTGAACGTTTCAATCATTTGTAATTTTTTTACAGCTTGTTTGCTATTCGTTTGCACTTGTGCGCCCTTTTTAGTTTTACTAGATTAGATATGAATATACGAACATAGCGTATGATACGGACTTACTTTTTTACCTTTTTTTGCACCCCTACCGTTTTCGAGATATATTAAAAATAACGTTTGAAATAAAAACCTACCTCCACTTCTTTTTAAAATTTTTAACACGTTGACTACCGAACACTAGATAACTCATAGGTTTTCCATTGACATATCTCGTAGCTGGCAGTTAATGTGTTAACTGTTATTTTAAGTAATTGATAATGAAAGAACCATACAAGAATTATAGACTAGAGTTTTTTTTTATTCTTTTGTGTTAATATCGATGTACAAGTACAAAATTAACAACTTAAAAATTATTGTGATAAACTCGGTCACCTTGGTCACCTCAGTTTATCTTGTGCGCGCTTTTGTGAAAACATTAATGTGTAACGGTAACCACGATTAGACGTGTGCAGGTCGTCTGATACAAAAAAGTGACGCCGTTTCTTAATTGTTTTTTCGTTGGCTATTGTTCGATCGTTCAGTTTCTCAATATTTTGATTTATAACAAAATATCGGTCGTATGCCCAAAAAAAGTCCGTTTTCGTAGCTCATTTCGTGATATACAACGCTGTAAAAATGCAATAAAACAAAATTTTAAAAAAATGAACGATTGAACAAATACTAGGTGTGTGCTGATCATAAAAGACAAAGAATCATCTCGATATATGAAATACATTTTCAAAAATCGTCGTTACCAGTTGGAAAAACACGACTTTTAGGAAATTGCGGCCGAAATTACAAGAACTTTGGTAAATACTGCAACGGTCGAGATTGTCACGTGATGATCGGTTTAAAACAGAACGAATGGATGACAAAAGGTATATTTACCAGTGGTGGGAGATTTATGACTTGGTCAAGTCATATGCAATACGTATATAAGTACGCATTTTGCACGGACGGAGGGATTTCTTCATCCCTTATCACAACACTAATCGACGCACACACAAATCACCGGCACAACTTCAGAACTAGTGCGAATTTTGCAAAACCCTCTTATAGGAACAATTCTGAGACCTTCTAGATTAGAATAAAGCAAAAACAGAAAAATCGATTTTTTAAAACCAACATAGCGGAAGACATTATTTTCTACCAATTGATTACCGCTGTATGCATATGTTTGGAGTCTCTTTGCTCTGCACCCTTACAGTTCTGGCAAAAAAATACAACTAAATAAATGTGAAAACAAGAAAAAAGTGTGAACCAGCCAACGATTTGTTAATAAAACTTTATTTGCATGTATACTTCATAATTAATGGAGCAACACAGTTTTGATAGCCTACACCCTACACCTAATTCAATACCACATTCGTATACTGATCGCATCATGCAGTCGAGTTTCTGTAATTCATTAAACTGCGGAATTTTTGTCTTCTGTCAAAATTCAGTTTAATCAGTGTAACTTGGGCACTTCAGTGTCCCCGTAATTTATACTGGCAATTCATCAATAATTAAAACAAAAAACAACAATTTATGTAATATTTATTTTTGTAACCCAAACATTTGATTTTAACCAAATTACTACAGTTTAATTAACTTAATAAACAAAGATGATAAATAAATATTATAATTATTAATTACAGTTTACTTACAAAGCTAATTACAAATAATAAAATATTGTCAACTAAAATAGGAGATGTAAAAACAAACTGTAGTTATGGTTTCAGTTTTACGACTGTTTCCAAACAATCCAAGACAGATGCACCTACCATACTTCTTCTCTCTAGCATGGATGGGATTTCAACCCATCGATTCGCATTAGGATCAAACTTTTCAACTTCCGAATATCCGAATCCCCCAACAGCATAAACGCAGCCATCCAGTGTAACCAATTCGTGGCCATACCTTCCAGTAAGCATATCAGGAATTATTTCCCACACGTCTTTACGGATGTCGAAACGTATTCCACTTGTCAGATCCTCTAAAATTAGAATTAATAAATATTATTTCTATATTTTCAAATCCACTGTATATTGACACTAATCCTAATTAAATAGCACCTTTTGTAGAAATTTAATGAACTAGCAACGAATTTCCAAATATTGCTGTTTAAAACGCAGTAATTGTCATTTGTTTCTAATCGTAGATGCAGATAACATTATAAAGCAATAAAGTGTTTGTCATCATCGGGAAATTAAACAAATCATAATGGTTGTAAACACAATAGGGGTCTTGCATGATTTTACTTAACAAAGTCCTTAGGTGGTAAGATAACCGTGGGTAAAATTTTTCCGCTTAATATTGTTGCACTCATTTGTTATTGAACATCAAAGTTTAAACCGGACTAAGAGCGCCCCAAAATGCTCCGTGACGTCATAGGCTGTAGAGAGCGGCTGAAAAAACACCACCCACGGGCACGAGAACGGCATCGAGTAAAATGATAGTACATATCTGGAGGTCATTGTGTGCGTTGTGTTGTGTTAACCAATAAGACTAGTTGGGTCAAGGGATCTTTGCGTGTTGCCAAAAGTGACAGTCGTCCGAGAAGCTCATGTCACGAGACCTAGCATGCTACGTGACACTGATTACAGCGCGTTCAGGTCTGACTCATATTTAAAGGGATAAAATCGATTTTAATATTATTAATTGTCAACTAAAGAAGCCAGGTGAGGATAATTTTTGGAAAAAACACCTCCGCCTGGATTCGAACCAGGAACCCTCCAATTTCCGGTTGACAGCTCTCCCAGTTGAGCTACAGCAGCCGTGGAAACTTATAGGTTTTATTTGAATTTATTCATCTGTATGAGCTGGTTAGCAATAAACATTTAGCGATTCCTAGTTACCAAACTTCCATCTAGCCCCAATAGGTGTCACGACGGGTTTGTTTAATTCGAAAATCGGATTGCAAGTCCTGAAGTGATAAATAAAACCTATAAATTTCCACGATGTCTGTAGCTCAACTGGGATAGCTGTCAACCAGAAATTGGACGGTTCCTGGTTCAAATCCAGGTGGAGGTATTTTTCCAAAAATTCTCCTCACCTGGGTTAATTATCATTCGCTTCTTCAGTTGGTTCTATATTACCGACGAGTTTACGTAATAACCATTTTCACTTGAAATTATTAATTGTGTACGAACCGACTATTTTCTTAAGAAAAAAGTTTGCGGAGTGCGAACGGTTCTGATACCAGCATGGTCCGCATTCCTCAGAACCGTCTGCATTAAATCTAGAAATTAATATACATTAATTTTTAGATTTAATGCTGACCCCTACAATTGTAGTAAGTCGCAAGTAGAAAATTGATGAGATATTTGTTAATAATAATAAAGGTACACATGGGCGTATCCAGCTCAAAACGGAAGGGGGGGAGCAGTTTTCTAAATATAACTTGCTGTTTGGGTAAGGTGACCAGAATTTTATTGAGGCAAAGCTGGGAGGGGAGGGGGGGGGAGCTATTATTAAAACCAAATACTTGCGTCGTAGTAAAAGCCTAGAATCGACGCATTCTAGGTTTTTTAAAAACATTTGTATTATCATTCAATATGATTTTGAGTTGGGTTGGATCCACAGATATAATTGTATATTAATATGATGCTGATCTAAACATAACTAATTATTTTACACCAAAAATTCTGGACATTCTTCGTTCTATATCTATTTCAATTAGATAAATGTTTGGAACGAATTTGGAACGTTTTTTAAGAAAATTCTAAATGACAGGCCTCTCGCGGTAGGTTTCATTTTACAACTATTTTTGTAATATTTTACGGCCATAAACACAATACTAGATCATACTTTAGATAACTCATATCATTTGAAAAAAAAAAACTCAATTTTATAATTCAACGTCAACTTTTAGACTCTCCACTTAAAAAAAAAATTGTCTACACCATATTTTTGTATCTTTCATTAGCTTTCGTCCATCTTTTAAATAATTCACATAGTAAATTTTAACTCTTTTCCTTAGCATAACTTCTTCAAATATACGTTTTTTAATGTTTTGTACCAAATAGAGTTACTGAATATGTTATATACTAATTGCATGTTATTCAATAAAACGTTACTTTTGGAATACCCAGCATGTTATATATCGTTAAAAAGAGGAAATATAAATAAAAAGAGGAAATCTATTTATTTCAGTCATAGCCTATGGTTTCCATTTAAAAAACACAACTTTATGTTATATCTACAAAACTATTAGAGATATTTAAAATCTGTGAATTTCACTGAATTCTAATCGAAAAAGTGCCTCAAGAACGTGCAAATATCATTCGACTGATTTAAGAACAACAAAGACATCGACAACTATCAAAATAACGAAAAATCGAGTTTTATGTTATAACTCGAAAACAAATGACGATAGCTAATTTTGGTTTTCACCATTGCGTTTCTCTCAAAAAAAGGCAACACAACAAAGTTACTCATTTTTCGATATCTCTTATAGTTACGGAGATCTCCTATAGTAACATCGAATTTGGTCCACCCTATACATTGATTAGACTCAATTAATACGCAAGATCGGATAGATTTTTTTTATTTCATAGAACAGCTTACCGAAGCCTCCAGTGCAGTATATATAGTCATTTAAGACCGTCACTGCATGACTATATCTGCTTGTTCTCATGGACGGTGCAGGAGACCACCTGCCTTCACGGGGGTCAAACCTCTCCACCGAATTTAGCGACTTATCATTCCAACCCCCAATGGCATAAATACAATCACCTGCAAAAAGAAAATCGACACATTCGTACATATTCAATATTAAATTTGATCTCAGTTACCAATAGCAGCCGTCTTGAAGGCAGTTCGCTTGGTATTCATCGCTGCACACGCTGTATATTTGGCGGTCGTCACATCAAATTGTTCAACGGCGCGTAAAGTGTTTCTATTTTCACCTCCGCAAATAAATATAGCACCGTTAATGGAACAAATCGCTAGAATAAAGTCCGGTTAGTTGGGAAGATTTTTGGTAAGTGATGTTTTTTTTGTTTTTACCGCGACCATATCTCTCTTGCGGCAAAGGTTTCGTAAAAGTCCAAGCATCTTTTTCGGGATCATAAAACTCGGCAGACGAATGTGGTGTTAGGTCGTCCCGGCATCCAAATGCAAAGAGAAGCTGATTGAGGCCAATAACTCCATGACGCTGTCTTCTGTTTTGCATCGACGTGATAGCATGCCATGTGTTGGTATCAGAATTATAGACTTCACATTCTGATATAGTACGGAAAGCTGTAAAGTTACGCACAAAATAGGAAATGTCAGGATAATTAATTAAAATTTTTGTTTTAAATTAGCAATTAATCCTTCCAATTGATGATACTTCAGTTGCATTTTTTATATAAACTACTTGTGTTTACTATTGCCATCATTTTATTATAGTTTTGGGTTGATAAAAATGGCAAGTAATTAAATCGTAGATACGATTACTGATAATATTAATACAGTTAAATACACATTTTATGAAATTTGAAAATATTCCAATCAATCTACATTCTAACAAAAAATTAATATTGCTATTAATATGGTATTCCCAGAGCCTTTCTTTTAAAGACAACAGTCTGTACAAAAACAAAACAGTTCCATCTACAATGGTAACCGTTCCACTGTTGTGAACCAAAGAAACATCTATCCACCATATATTTTGACAGGTATTTTTTCTAATTGATTTTCTAAATTCAATTATCTGCAAATACTGTGATTTCACAAGAAATTTTTGAGAAAAGACTTTAAGTAAAGAAATGGATTGTATCAGCCAATAGATTACGAGAAAAAGTGCCAAATATCCTAAGCTTTTACATTTTGCCATACTTGTCAACTTTTTTTGAAAATCTTACATGATAGGAAACCTTTTGGTTCGGATTCATATTCAGCCCAAACAAATCTTTTGAAATATGCCAATATGTTCAAATAGTACAAATTATATGCGCAATAAATAAAATAAAATGTGCAATTATTGTAAGCATTTGATAAAATATTTGACCAATACCAAAAATATTTGTCCAATACAAAAAATATTTGAGCAGCGCAAAACATTACACAAGCATTAAAAAAAATAAATGTGCAATAAATTTATATAAATATACATCAGACGAAATAATTGTCCATTTATATAATTTGCCATCGATCGTTTATGAGTATGTTTAGTGAATAGAAAATCTATAGCCAATCAAACGACTTCATTATGGCCGATCGAACTTACGTAAAACGAAACCATCCAATTAAAACATTCCGTTATCCAGACCCACACTCCAGAACTGTCAGTGTCAAATTACATAGTCATATAACACCAAATGACATCATCACCTGCGTTCGGTTATTGTACTCCATCCAAATGACACTTACGTCTTATTGGGTGTAAAAAGTGTAAGGGTGTACAATATCCGAACGCAGCTGATGAATATAATCTATGTAGACACCGCTAGAAGAATACGATCGGCGAAAAAATATTATAACCAACTCGAATTTAAATCGACGAATAATGATCTCGACAATTAACGCCCGAGCGATTAGCAAGTTAGCGACAGATTAACAGTTTAATATACTTGTTGGTTAAATAACTATTTCCGTCGATCGTTTATTTATGAGTAAGTTTAGTGAGATTTCTATTAATGCATGATTTACTATAGCCAATCAAACGACGTTATTATAGCAAATTGAACACACGTGAACTGAAACCATCCAATGAAAACATTCTATTATCCAGGCACACAGTCCAGAACTGTTAATGTCAAATTACTTAAATGGTCATATAATCTCAAACGACATCGACGAATAAAAACTATGTAGACGCCGCCAGAAGAATACGATCGACGAAAAAATGTTGTAACGAACTGAAATATTAAATCGCGATTAATGATGTATCCTCCTAGAGACCTATTACCAAACGTTTCAAAACTGTTTGAGAAATTACTTATCAAGAGAATATTTCCAATTCTTGAGAAAAATCAAACTATTCCATCACTCTTGAGGAACAGAAAATTTGCTCAGCAATATTTTTAGACGTGGCTCAGGCTTTCGATAAGGTGTGGCATGATGGACTCTGTGAGAAACTCGAACAGCAGCTTCCTACTGAATATACAGAACTGTTAAAGTAATATCTGAAAGATCGCCACTTCAGGGTGAAACAGGATGACGAATACTTCTCGCTACGCAATATCAATGCCGGAGTACCACAAGAAAGATTATTGTGACCACTTTTGTACCTACTGTATATTTATGATATTCCTGTTCCAGGAGAAATCACAGTGGCAACATTTGCAGACGACACGGCTATTTTGGCGATTAGTGACAGTGTCGAAGAAGCAACTGAAAAATTACTGATAGCTGCAAACAAAATAAACATTTGGACAAAGAAATGGCACATAAATCTAAATGAAGGAAAATCCACGCATGTAAACTACACCAATAAGAGAGTTAATTATGCGAGGAATAGCTCCATGTTCATCGGTAGTAATGGTAAACATCTCTCGGATACTAACCATACGATAACAAAAAACAACTTGACACTACTGCATGGTCTGACTAAATCTTTTAAGATGACCCTTCTTGAAGAGATGGAAATAAATAGACAAATTATGACTAACCCGGATAGACTTCTTAACGACAATACTGATTTCAGCACCAACAGAATGTATTTACCATTTTTGAAAGTCCCGCCCGATGCTGTTCGTCCCGCCCCTCCATAACTCGTGACTCCTTTCGCCGTTTCCGACAGCGCTGTTCTTGTTTATATATTTTCACACCGGTCCAGTCCGCCATTATACGATATCAATAAGTTTTAAATAAATGTTATGTGTAATTTTAACCGTTACTTCGACTACTGACGGTATGTAAAACGGCTTTTTTCGTTTCTTGTGCTTATGCATTTTCTTTTAAATTTGTAGTTTGCTGCAACTGATGACGGGGTGACCCGAAAACTGGTTATTGCATAGCAATATTGCGAAATAAAATCGATCATCGATACTACAATTTGTATTGTTTTAATCTTTAGAGTTAATTATATTCCAGTAACCAGTAATTAATGGGAACGATATTCCATACGCGGATACAGCAAAGTACCTTGGCATGACACTGGATGCCAAGCTTAGATGCAAAATGTATTGGCTAACGGAGGTCAGCCCTGTCACTGCAAAATAAGCTCCTACTATACAAGCAATTATTACAGCCAGTATGGGTATATGGAATACAGTTATGGGGATGCACTACGCAGTCCAATATCAACCTCATTCAGAGGTTCCAAAATAAAGTACTAAGGGCCATTGTTGGTGCACCATGGTACTTCAAAAACACCAACCTTCATCAGGACCTTCGCATGGAGATGGTAACTAGCGAAATATCAAAATTTGCTATGAAGCACGAGGATCGTCTACTCCACCACGACAACTTTGAAGCCATCCAGCTGCTAGACAACAGTGCGCTAGTGCGTCGGCTGAAAAGAACTAATCAATACGAACTAGTGCGGGAGTGATTAAAAGCAGAGCACCCACAGTGATAGTATAAGTGAAAATAACCGCCGTCTACTTGAGTGATAAACTGCCACACTAAAACAATTTTAACCAATGGGCAAAATTGTAGAAATAATCATTATTTTATCAGTTTAGGTTAAGCGAAAATAACTTGTTAGTCATTGACTAGGTGTTATGCCACAAACAATCTGGTTTGTACAAAATAAAAAACATTAAATTTAGTATCATATTCATATTTATTGAATGCTCCATATGTATTATTTTAATGCACAAGTTATCCATTCTATGGCACAATATGCAATTGTTTATGTAACATATGTACATATTTAATGCACAATATTTAATATTTTAATGCTCAAAGTATTTATTTTAATGCACTTATCTATTTAAATAATGCTCGCTTAATATAGTGCCATATTAAAATGTATTTCCAGGCGTTTGGCTGGAGCGCTTTCGAGACATCTGTATTGTGTTCAATCATTTTTATTTATTCTTGTAATGTACACTTTTGTCCACTTCTATCCGAAAATTTCTCATTATTCATTTCGAACTTCGGGCAACCCAATATTAATAATATACATTTAAAAACCAAATACATTTTACTCAAATGCTATAATTAAATGACTACTACGGGACACATTTTGTGTTGAGTATTAAATTAAACAAAGCTCCAACAATGATAAAAAAAAGTAATTTTGCTTACCACTAGTTCCACCTGTAGCAAAAATGTGCGATGAAAGTTTATTTTTGGAATGCTTGGGTGGGTCAGCTATAGATGACGATGCAGATCCAGATTGCATCCCGACACGGTATTTAGTGTTATCCAATACAAGAGTCATGCACTCCATGTCCAGCCTTAGCAGATTCTCCGGAAACACATTCTCCATATAAAATGTATTATCCATCAATTGCAACTTAACAGTTTTCATCAGCTAAAGAAAAAGAGCATCCATGCATCATTATACAGTGATTTGTTGAGGTCACCAAATACTGTCCAACCAAATTTAATATTTAAATTTACTGAAAATATAACAGTACAAATTATATGCACAATGTATAAAATAAAACGTGCATTTATTGTAAGCATTTGATAATATATTTGACCAATTCAAAACATACCTATTTGAGCAATGTAAAAAATTACTTGTGCATTAAAAAGTATAAATGTGCAATAAATCTATATAAATGTACATCAGAATAAATAATTGTGCTTTTATATATTTGAATGTTCCTTCAATAATATATTTGTACACTTAAATAAATATTATTTATTATTATTATTTATTATTTTACTATCAGCAGTAGGCGGATGAATCCGATGAGACTGCCGAATTTATTTGAATAGCTATCACACTTTTATAATAACGTCACAGTGGTTCTTTGTTTTTTGTTATCACATTCATTCATTAGTTTCTGAGTCTATACACTATACAGAGTAGTGAACAAAAAGATCAAAACCTTTCATGTCCTGGTCAAGGCGGTTCTTGAACTGATTTACGGAATTAGAATTAATGGTGTTGGTATTCAGCCGGTTCCAGTGGTAGACCACTCTGTTCGTAAGGAAATTTCGCCTTAGAAGTTTGTTGCATCTTTCCTTGGTGAGCCTGAGTTCATGACCTCTCAAATTTGTGTTGTGATTTAGTTGGTAGATGTTTCGCAGGTTACATGCATAGTGACTGTTTAGTATTTTATATGTTTCTATGAGATCGCCTCTGGTTCTCCTGTCTCTTAAGGTTGTGAGCTCTAACCTTGCAAGCCTTTCTTCATAGGGCAGACCTTTGAGTTCTTGCGGTAGTCTGGTAATTCGTCTTTGCACTCTTTCTATCTGTTCTATGTCTTTGACATAGTACGGATTCCAGATAGCTTGAGCGTACTCAAGTTTTGGCCTTACATATGTTTTGTGTAGTTTCACGATCATTTCTTTGGACAGATCTTTGAAGGCTGTTTGGATTAGGTAGATCAGTGAGTTGGCTTTTTTAGTCATTTGTATAATATGCGTTTCCCATTTCAAGTCAGATGTTATCGTGATTCCTAGGTCTTTCTGTTTCGTTACTGATGCTATTTCTGTTTGTTCAAAGGAATAGTTAGTGTTGGGATTATTTTGTCCAATATGTAAGACAGTACATTTGGAATCATTCAAAGGCATCTTCCACTCCTGTGTCCACCTTTTGACACTGTCAAGGTCTATTTGTAGGGCATGATGATGTAGCAGTGGATCTGTATGTAAATTTCCATCGTCAGCAAATGATGTATTGATGGTTTGAAGGTCTTGGTAGAGATCACTCAAATACGCAATGAACAGCAGTGGTCCCAAAACCGACCCCTGCGGAACCCCGCTGCGCACTTTGCGTTCCATCGACAGCGAAGATTCCACACGTACCTGTAGAGTGCGCTCAGTAAGGAACCCCTCTAGCAACTTCAATAGTTTGCCCCTCACTCCAAAATGTTCTAGTTTACAAAGCAAAAACTCTGTAGGTATTTTGTCGAACGCTTTTGCAAAATCCAAATAGATGACATCAATCGGTTCGCGGTTGTCATCAGCCATGGTCCACTCGTTTAGTCTTGTCAGGAGGTTCGTAAATGTTGATTTTCCTGGAAGAAAGCCATGCTGTTGTGCAGGTAAAACATTGCTAGTAAAAATTCTGCGAGTTCTTTGGCCATTATCTTTTCCATGCATTTACATAATGCACTCGTCAGACTAATTGGTCTATAGTTTTCTGCATGTTGTTTATTACCTTTTTTGTATATTGGTGTTACAACGGCCTTCTTCCAAGCTGCAGGGAACTCTCCTGTGTTCATTATGCTGTTAAGCATGTCGGTCAGTGGCTCTTTTAGTACATGTACACAGTTTTTGAGAAAAACTGGTGTAATCTCATCTAGCCCTGGGCTGCAGGTTGGTTTGAGTGATTTAATCGCAGCCTCTACTTTTTCTGATGTAAATATTATGTTGTTTATTTCGATCCTGGAGTAGGTTTCTAAGGGAAGTAAGGGTCTAATTGTGTTCTGATCCAATACTGTGTATACACTTTCAAACTGTTCCGCAAAGCATTCTGCAATTTCTTGGCTTGATTCATATGGTTTTTGAGTTGCTTTGTTGATTATGTTAAAGTTGTTATGCTTGGAGTTAAGGGTACGATTTATGTATGTATAGAATTGTTTCGTATTTGCTAGTAGATTGTGTTCGTAGGCTTTTCTTGCTGATACTATGCAAGCCTTGGTTTTAGTATTTTGTTGTTGATACATTCGATAGTCCTCTTCAGATTTGGAAACTCTATACCTGTGCCACAGATTCCTTTTCTTCTGAGTCTCTTTAAAGACTTCTTTGGTCAGCCACGGTTTTTGTTTGTTAACTTTTCGCGGTCTTATTGGTATATGTATGTTGAGTACTTTGTTTATTGCCCCATAAAAATTGTCAATATTTGTTTTATTGGCCACCTGGCATAATTCTTGCTGGAGTAAATTGTTGACAGAGTCGTAGTCAGCTTTCCAAAATTTTCTCTTATAAACTTTGTGAGTTGGCTGGGTTATAACTGGGAGTTGCGTTTTCGCAGTGAGAACTATGTGATCACTTTTCCCCAGTGGTGCATGTTGTTGGATGTCATAAATTAATTTCTTCTCATTTGTTATTAGTAAATCCAGAAGTGATAGTTGGGCATTTCTAATTCTTGTTGGAAAATCAATGTGTTGGTGTCCCCTGTGGTTTTTGTAGCTTCCCAAGAAGTCATAACTACACTGGTTGTGTGGGTGGATTTCTAGGTTGTCCCAAGTGATTTCAGGGTAATTGAAGTCTCCCATGATAAAAACAGGTTCTTTCAGTGCCATAGCATTTTCGATATCTCGTATTAGTCTCAAGTTAGATTCTTCGGTTGTTTTTTGCTTTTGTCTGTATACACACGCCACTAAGAACCTAATGTTGCTGATTTTGATTTTGATTAGGAAGATGAGACAGAGCTTAAAATTACAACTTACATTTTGTGAATCTTTTTCACACAAGGAAGTACTATTGTACTATTGTGCGTTTTTCCAAAGCTTTCCTGAATACTTAATAAAATTAATTCAATTCGATTTATCAGCCTGTGAATTCTGGCTTATGCTTGCATGCACTGTATGACCCGCTATGTTGCGTTTGACAAATATCCAAACACCGCCTCCATGGGTTCCTCTATCTTTGCGGAACATCAGGTAATCTGGCATACATATAAGGCTATCAGGTATTTGGTCAGTTAACCACGTTTCTGTAATCGATATAACAGTAGCATTGGTGTTTTGGATGCTGGTTCTCAGTTCATCGAGTTTATTTACCATGGAACTCAAATTGCTATACCAAAAGGACACCTCAATGAGGGACACTTTTAGTTTTTTGTATTTTCTCTTTCCTCATTCTGAGAGAGAACTATTTTTGGAACATTGTTGATGTACCTGACTCTTATATTCACCTCTCCCTTCTGCTTTCGTACTTCTAGATCTTTGAGTACAGACTTTAAATAGATTCTTTGAAGTGGTGTTTGGTCTGCTTTGAAATAGATGTTTTCTTCATTAAGTTTCATTTTATTTCTTAAGATTTCTCTAGCTATAGTTGGAGATGAAGTAATGATTCTTATGGGTCTGACTTTTCCCTGCATGGGTGCTCCAAGACGATAAATTCTGATGTCGTGCTTGTCAATGTTCTCTTTTACTTTCTTCATCATGTTCACTGCCTTGTCCAGATCATAGTGTTGTACATTTTCTGATGAATCACTCTCTTTCACTCCAAAGAGCAGGATGTTTGAGGCACGCCTTTCTCTTTCAGCTAGTTCACACAATGTTGATTCAACATCTGGGATGTTTTCGGTAGAGGCTGGCACATTCAGTTGTTCAACCTGTTTCTTTAAATCTGCAGTGTCCGCCACTACCTGTGCATACGTTGGAACATTATTTTCAACCTTTTCTTTAAGTTCTTGTGCTTCCTTTTCTAGGTTAGTGATTCTATTGTTCATTTTAGGCAAGTCCTTGACAGTAGTGTTGAATAACCCCATGCAGTCCGTGCAAAAAAACTTCAAGCAATTACGAGCACTACATAGTACTCGTATCTCATTCGAAGTCAGATGGTTACAATTCCTGCAGAATGCATTCTTGCACATATCACACGAACATCCAAACAGGTCTTTGATGTCCTTTGATTTTGTTGTGTCTATAAAATGTGCAATACAATTGCTACCTCTACAGAAATATAACGAGACGCTTAAAAAATACTTGATCAATGATAAAAAAAAAATGTTTCCAATGGTTTAAATAAATCAGCATTTGAAAATATATTAGCATATTTAATAATTTAAAATGTACCATGACAAAATTATAATGCGCCCTAGAAAGAATATAATGTGCATTAAGTTCTGCAACTTTAAGCGTAGGTACATACAGTGAGCGCGTAAACTATGGAAACATGGGAAACAATCTGGGATGTTCTGTCATTTTAAAAAATCCTTGACGACGTCGATTTTTAATTATCAAATACACATTTTTGTGAAAAGTTCAATTTCCGACATCAATTGATACTGAGTTATGACGTCATCGACCTTTGTGAATGGCAACTCCATTTTTTCCTACTTAATTTGGTTGATCATTTAATGTGGAAATGGCATCGGAAACATTATATATATATCACCTTACACAAGAAAATTTTTGAGAAAACGAGAATTAAAGATTTAGAAATTTGGGGAAAATGGATTTTGTAAATTCAATATGAGCCCATTAGGCTCTGAAAACTAATTTAATAAAAATAATCTAATTTTCTATCGTACAAGGTTTTCAAAAAAGTGGGGTAAAATGTAAAAATGTGATTTTTTTAATGTTTACATATTTATATCACTAAATCACCTGAACCGATTGTGTTAGAATCCTCAGAATGGGCTCAGAATCCTCAATCCTTTAGCTCATATTTATATCCAGCTCGAGTAAATCAATCGAAAATGATGTCGCATTCCATAAACAAATAAGTAAATAAATAATAAGTAAATAAATAAACGTTATTTCACAAAAATGCATTTGTAACAGGGAAATGGTCAAAAGAAAACAAAAATGCACATAAGGCATATATCAATGTAAGATATAATAAAAGTTTAGTCTATCTCATTTTTCATGTAATTCCTGAATTCTTCAACATCGTAGAAGATTTTGTCGGTCACAAGGTTTCTGAGATCTGCTTTTAGTTTCCTTGGCGTTTTACTCCTCCAAAATGTCGATGCTGACTGGCAGTTGTATTTATACGATGGAAGGATATGGTAATGTCTTTTGCATTCCGTAGCATTCGTCTTGTTGTTTCACTTCTATCTTGGTGGTCTGATATAACACTCTTTGAATGTAGTATTTGTTTAAAAATATATGCAGATGGAAGTGGCATTATCTTGAATTTTCGGAATAGTAGTTTGCAGTGGGTAGCCCAGCTGGCTTGTTGTATAGAACGAACAGCTTTCTTTTGCAAGATGAATATCTTTCCAGAGTGGGCTGATTCTTCCCACAATTATAACAAGTTATCAATACAATCATAATTTTCACTGTCTTGTTCTCGAAAATTTTATTATTATTAATATATTGTGAGCTTAACGCAAACTTAAAAACAGGTGCAAAATGTAGAAAAACAAACTCTTGAATCAATTCTTCACTGTTCTTTAATAATACTTGTCAGTGACCGGTTTCGCCTTTATGGCATTGTCGAACTGACGCTAAAAAATAAAACAATAGTATATTATTATACAAGTTTTATAAGACGTCATATTGGCGCACGAGATGTTTTGGGCACGACGAGCGTAGCGAGGAGTGCCCAAATGAAACGAGTGCGCCAATACGTCTTATAAAACGAGTGTAATATACTATTTTTTCTACTTTGCGTCATTAATTTTATACAAATTTAGTAATTTTGGTTACTATTTTGCGCTAAATTAGAATCTAGGGTATTTTGCAGGTTCCACACTACCAGGTGGCGGTACTGTACTAACTGTCAAATGCGTAAGGTTTGGATAAAATCATGACAAAATCTAATTGTGAATAATTTTAGTCTACTTTAGTCTACAAGTTTTAATAAATAATCAGTGAGGTCGCAACTATGATCATAATGGAGCTTGGGGCAACAGTGTAAACCCAACTGTGATAAAATCATGAAACATAACCTAAAAAGTTACCTTTATAATAGTGGTTTCATATTATAATAATCAGAATAGACGTGTTTGGCGGTAACTGATTAGTTACTTCAAAGAATAGTTAATAGTTAACGTTTACTAGCAGTTTCTACCTAGTACCACTGGCTTATACCAGTTTACACGCACATATAATTGAAACTAAATTGTAATTTCGGTGTAATAATTTATTAGAATGAGTTGCACTTAGTAAAGTTACATGTGATAGAGGTAATACAAGTTTGTTGCACACAACCAGACTTAAGACGTAGTCAAAAGCGACGGACAAAAACAAGTACGGTATTGAACCGAGCAGAATTCGGTCCAAAGTGTTACCGAAAGCTTATACGTTACATAAACTAAGAAATCCTCAACATTTTAAATGTACTATAGCTTCCTACGTGTATGCTGATATACATTAAACCATTTATTGCACATATACAATCCCGCAGCAGGAATTAAAATCGTTCATATCTACGATGTAGGTTTGATCTTCGTATAATACCTTATTATAAAGTAAATGTGGTCCTTGAATTATATCTGAAAAGGGGATTTGATGTTTAGTTGAAAAGAATTATGACAATCACTTACCCGAGTTGCAAAACATCACCGAAATGTCATGCTGGCGTATTTTGATGAACTCAGCAAAACTAAGAAAGCCCCAATCCTTTGGACATACTATATAGCAGGCTACACATATGTTTATATATGTATAGAAGATTGATATTTCGCAGTTTATGCGATAGCAAGCGATTAAAAAGTGGGAGTGCGTGGTTATGTGTTGTACATTTGACATATGGCATTTGATATCAACAATCAATGTGTACTGTATCAGTGTGTACCAATCTTAGAAAAAAGTTACCAAAAACGATATTACAATTTGTTAATTGTAACACCGAAAACAGTGTTACAATGTGTGCATTGTGAATGCAAAGTAGAAAAACAAATATAGAAAACGCACAGATTATAACATTCATATAAAGCTTACTGTCTAAATCTTCTCCAATTAATCCTCATCCAACTGAACACAAATAATATATTAAATTCTCTAGCCTCGGTCTGGCACGTTGCGAAACGAATACATACTAATACAAAATGGACTCTGGCAATGGTGTAGAGTGTAGAGGATACAAAAAACACGAGAAATATAACAAATTTTACCACCCTAGCCGATATGCAACCGCATGTACAAGTATGTAAGTTAGTACACTAACCAAGGACGCGCATACAGATATTTGAAACTCAAATCAGAAAAAACATTTAAATTTTATTAATGAGATAAACTTCTCCATTCCACCGGACTCAATGTTAACAAATAAAAGTCGTAAATCAGGGTTGGGTAAATACGCGTAGAAAACTGTTTTCTACATTACGCGTAGAAAACGACGTCGAAAACTACTAAAAATGTAGAATACGTATAATACGTAGAATACCATTGTATTTGTGGTGATAGTCATTCCTACTTATTGGTGCTATTAGAAGAGTGGTGCAGGTACATGCGCCTATTAAACAAACAAATACCTAGTAGAGTGCACACCGCTTAATGTGATCACATCGCAACAAAAATTCGAAAGAACATTTTTATTCAGAAAGTTAATATTACATACATATTCTTCATAAAATAAAATCAATATCGATGCTTTACTTGAGGTATGTAGGTACACAAACAAAATTTTGAAATAATCCTCAATAGCTGTTTGTCTCAAGTGCGTTCTAAAGCATTTCGAATTTCTTTATTTGTTGGAGCTGGCAATGTTTCTATAGTATGTTTGTTCACTTTCTGTTGTTCACATTCGGTTTGGGAGATTGAAAACATTACAGATTAACGAATTTCATCTTCTGTAGGACGCCCCGCGGTAGTTACGGCGCATATGCTGACGTGCCAAAACGAATGATCGCTCGATTCACAAAAACAAACACAGCTTATTTTATTTTACCGCCTCGGTTCTTCGCCGCGCGTTTATTATATTGCTTATTCGGTGCTCAACGCAAGAACCAACGTAAGAAATCGATCTTTTTTATTATTGCTTTTTCTATATTGTTATATCACATATTAAATTTAAATAGGATAGATACATATAGGTAATGCATTTTCAAGTTTAATAAATAAAATAAAAAATATAGTTGTTTCATATATTATGGCGATGAATAATTTATGGCAATACTACTTCTCAACAATCACTAGAATTTTGAGTTTTCTACGTTTTCTACGTTGATTACCTGAATGTAGAAAACTGTCTAATGTAAATTACATGATTTCTACTTGGTAGAAAACCATGTATTTTACCTCATGTATTATACCTACCCAACCCTGTCGTAAATAATTCCGATGTTAGTTTTAATTTTGTTCTTGTGGCTACATGTTTCGAGAACCCATGTTCTCGTCTTCAGGCCGCGCTACGATAAAAAGACAAAGTTTCACTAAAATGTATTATATACAGTTCGAACAGCATTAGCATCGATAATTACCGTCAGTTGCTGTATGGAAATTTAAAGGGGGCGTCATGTGGTCAAATCTTTGGGGTTATGTGCAACATCGATGAGTTATATCTTATCACAGGTCTAATTATCTATTCTAAAAATAAATTATACAAACAAACAAATAACAATGAGTTCACAAACATAATGAGGACATTACCTTAATCAAAATAACAATTATATTATAAAATCTTATGCGTCAACTGGACGAGAAGAGAAATGCGTAACACGTTTTATAAAATATCACGTTATGTGTACGCGTCAACCATAGCTAGAGTACACTAGTCGCCGGAACATGGTGCTGAGGGCTCCGTATAGCGGGTGTTTTCAAAAAACGTACAAACATTCTATGAGGATTAACTTCAACAAAATTAAAACTAACATCGGAATTATTTACGACTTTTATTTGTTAAATTTAAATTTTAATTTGATATGGTTTTAAACAGTGGCTCAATATTTAACTCTACTTGCTCGTTCAGAAGTCCATTCTCATTCTTCGCCTTCCATATTTCCAAGGCCTCGAGCAGTGTAAGTTTATATCCTTTTTGTTGATGATGTAAAATAGATATATTAGAGTCGTCTTCGCTCCTGTGTCCGCTCTGGAGGAGATGTCTTCCGAAAGCTGACCGGTGTTTTGTCTTTCTGTGTTTGTCGATTCTTGTAGCAATAGGTCTCCCTGTCTCTCCAATATATAAGGCCTCACAAGTGTCACATTTTATTTTATAGACACCACTTTTTGATAGTCTGTCCTTAGTTGGTTTTTGCTGAATAAGTGATAGCAGAGAATTGTTCGTCTTGAATGCACATTTAATACCGTACTTGTTCAGAATGTTGCTGACAGTTGTTACCTTGTTATTAAAAAATCTGATGTGGCCAGGCACATGACTTTATCATACAATATATAAAATTAATAGTTTAGCTGCATGACAATCTATTCTATAGAGATAAATCGTAGGTATTGTCAAAGCATCAGCATTTGACACTACCTACACTACGTCATTAGAATAATAGTTATTTATGTCACAAATGCCGAAAGTACGGAATAGCGCGACGAGCGGTGATACGGCGCGTCACCGAAGGCGGAGTGTAGCCGTCGCATATGAGCGAGTCGCGCTATCTAGTTTTTGGCAGGAGCGACATCAACGTTTATTGTGTTGCTTTTTAAGAAATACGTATTTAAAAAAAAATATTTCTGTATAGTAAATGCTAGGTTGGTACCACTTTGACGAAAGGTGCGTTCCGATTGGTAGGTAATGGTAGCTAATGGCGGTGGTAGAATACGAAATTATAGTATTTCTTACATATCGTGATAATGACACATATTAGTTTGCATGTACATAAACATGACTCACTAGCAATATTCTATTGGAAATACTATAACGGCGTCTGCTACCACTGCCATTATCACTAATGAAAACGCACCTTAAAAAGGTAATTCAAATTCTGACAGATTTATATTTGTTCATGACACATCCCTACCAACATACTAAAATAAAACTACACTCATCGCTATACTTTATTTATAATTTTCTCAATGTATCATTTTTAGAATTAGATATAAAGACGGGTTGATATTTCTTATCAACAAACAATCAAATTGGTGATCTTATTTTATTTGAAATTTGTATTTTATAATTGTGCGCACTACAGCGGCACGTTCCATAGTGGTTCTCTAACCTCTGATTGCCTCTGATGAGATCAGCTGTTTTCGAATGTGACAACACAAAAAAATATTTGTCAAAATCCTGGCTACTATGTAATTTCATATCAATGCAGATGCGACCGATCTCGATCAAATAGAATTTGCTCTTGAAGGTAAACTAGTAATTTCACCAAAAAATGTTATAGGCATAAATTATTCAAAATTTCCTCTACTTTAATTTATTAATTAACTATTTTGCCGAAATTACAGAAATGGCGGCTCATTTCCAAAATCCTTGAAAAAGGCTTAGAATAAACTAAAACGCTAAACTATTAATTTTACCAAAAAATGTCATAGGCATAAATTATTCAAAATTTCCTCTGCTTTAATTTATTATTTAACTATTTTGACGAAATTACAGAAATGGCGGCTGATTTCTAAAATCCTTGAAAAAGGCCTGGAGTAAACACCCAGTTCCTTTGGACCCTTTTGAACCAAAAGCTTTTCAACTCTAAGTTTGGTCATGAAACTTCTAAATATGAAGTTCCGTGCCGATACCTTTAGTAGTTTCTCCGGAAATGAATTAACAAAAATTGGGTACACACACACACACACACACACACACATACACACACACACACACACACAGACATTTTTTTGTACCTTGGTCAAAAATGTTCAGGGGACCCATAAAGACCTATTTCCGCTAAAATCTCAAAAATTTTTTTCGGCACGATTACAATACTTTACATACTGCGTATGAAAATGTAAAACACTTCCAAGATGCTTGTACATTCAAGGCACTCTTAACATATAGTGGGTGATTTCTTCTCTCTTCTACCTTTAACATCCGGTTGATAGTTTTTAAATTATACCCATTTTTACTAGCCAGGTATCTGATGGTTTGGAGTTCCATGTCTCTGTCGTTGTCAAGAAGGGGAAGTCGAAGTGCTCTTTGTATCATTGATCTAAAAGCTGCAACTTTATGAGAGTGGTGACGGTTCGAGTCAGCAGGAATAAGTGCGCTACATGTGGTCGGTTTTCTGTAGACATTGAAGTTGAAGGTGTTGGGTTCTCTTTTTATTGTAATGTCTAGGAAATTTAATGATTTTACTTTTTCTACCTCAGTGGTGAACTTAAGAGTAGGCATGATGTTATTAATATAATCGTTAAAACTTTTTAATTCATTCTCTGTTCCTCTCCACAGACAAAACACATCGTCCATGTACCGGAGCCAAGTGGTAATTAGTTTTTTGTGTGGATTTATGTCCGACATGATAAAATCTTCTTCAATTTTGTTAAGGAACATGTTTGCAAGGATTCCTGAAATAGGTGAACCCATGGGAAGTCCCCCTTCTATTTTATAGGTTTTCTTATCGAAAGAACAGTAATTGTTATCCTTGATAATATCATATATATCCTGGCTCACCTTTACCACGTCTCACCTTTATCATGTTAGTTTCAAGTTTTATTATTCTGTCCTTACTCCATGATCAAAATGCACAGGCTTGGTGTGGAGCAGCCAGCAGGGGAAGGGCGAACACGTGACAAACACGGCATCCGAGGTGGCGCGCTGGCCGCTGGCTTTCATCGGTGTTGAAATAAGTATAATAAAACAGAAAAATGAGCATGTAGGGTGGGTGGCGCCATCACGCGGCCAAAGTTAAAATGTGCCCGGTTTCCGCACCCTTAAAATCGATACATAATATGTTACATAAAAGTTTTTATAATGAGCAGTATTTAATTCGTTTTGTGCCCTAGAATGGCTGACTTGTGCATTAAAATAATACATACTTTTCGCATTAAATAAATATCAATGTTACATGAAAAATATTATAATGAGAAATATTATCGTCTGTCATGTTTCCCTAAAATTGGTAAAAATTAACTTAAATCATTAATTAGACAATCAGGAGAAAAATATCGAAACTAACTTTTGTATTTGTATTACTAAATTTAACGTCTACATAGCAACATAGCCATATACTTTCATTTGTAGGTTCTATCTCTATTATCGGATTCATAAAATGAAACATTGATAACCCGGGGTGTTATGAACATAACCCGAAAAATATAATTTGAATGCAAACAAAATCTGATGTGGCCAGCACATTACCTACTTTATCATACTATACAGCAGTGCCTCGTCATGGCAATCTCGACGCATCTGCGTGTCGAATTCGCGTGCAACGCAAACGCTGATGTTCTGACAATACCGTCAAAAGAATCAAACTATCTGTCAAATCCTGGCTAACTAGATTTAATGCAGACAAGATTTTGACCAAATAGAATTTGCTCATGCAGTTAAACTATGAATATTAGCAAAACATTTTTATTAACAACATTTCCTATAGTTTAATTTATTATCTAACTAACTTGACAAAATTACTGAAATGGCGGCTCATTTGCAAAATCATTAAAAAAAATGCTAAGAGTAAACCTCTTTTTTACAAGAAATCCCAACCAATCTTTATGTAATTTAGAAAAGAATATTTTTCCATTAGATAACAAACGTTTTCATTAATTGTTTATTGTAAAAATATTACATTGTTTTTGGGTTGTTGATGTATGTTTTGTATGTATAAAAACCCCGCACATGTGTTATGTATGTTTTATTTTATAAAACTTAGATAGTAAGTTAGAATTGTACACGGAATAACCGTATTTGAAACGAAACATGCGGCGTAATGTTGGGTACTTATCTACTGAAACACAGTGGAAAAGGTACTATTAAACTATGTTGATTGTCATAGCAACCGAAAGGAAAAAAATATTAACAAAATTGTACAGCATATAATTCTACTAAAGACGTGTGCAGAAAGATTTTTATTATTATGGTTTATTATAGTAAAAATAAACAAGCATAACAACAAGCAGTAGATCAAGACGTAGGATACATATGATACACCACATATTCTTTAACATATTATAAGGGTTTAAACTATTACTAAAATCGCATATCCTCAAACGCACGCGATTTGGTATATTTGAGGTTATGATTGTAACTAGAATTATATTTACACTATGTACTGATTTATTCAAAGAAAATAAAACAGTTTTCTTCCCTGTCAAACCAATTTTTATGACTCACACTGTTATAAAGTTTTATTTAGCTGACACCAAAACCATAGAGCAACGACAGGACTTAGCTGTACGATACGATACACATAAATGCGCTACGGGTTGCAGAACTTAATGCACACTATAATCTCTCCAGGGCGCATTATAATTTTCTCATGTTACAATTTAGATTCTTGAATGCTCTTGACAAATTTTCAAATGCTGATTTTTCTAAACTATTGAACATATACTTTTTTAATTAACCATTATTTGAGATGCATATTATCTTTTTATACAGGTAACGATGGTATTGCACATATTATAAATATATTGCACATTTATTTTTTTTAATGCTGAAGGCATTTTTTGCATTACTCAAATATTTTTTTGTATTGGTCAAATGTTTTTTGTATTTGTCAACTATTTTATCAAATGCTAACAATAAATGCACGTTTAATTTTATATATTGAGCAAATAATTTGTACTGACAATTTAATAGTGTGTCCAGAATAACATGTAATTCTTTTCAATTTAAGTGGCGCTATCTATAACAATAAGTCTGAACCTTCCAATAAACGAGGCATATTTGAAAATGTACCAAACCGTGTAAATCTTTGCGCGTTCACTGTTGAAGCTATTTTTTAAATACGTTACTTTTGATCCATAATTATTTTGTATTTAAATACCTTGTTACAATGCTGATCATTGATTGCCTATTTCGTTAATAATTGTAGTTTAATAACAATTTATACAGGTGTACAGCGTGTAGCATTAAAATGATTTTTTATTCGGTTTTAAATATGGATGAAATAGCAAATCAGTAAGCCGCATTGACCATCTCGGCGATTTTATGAGCAAACATGCAATATTCTATAATAAAATAGCAGAAACGGCATAACCAAAATTTTGCCAGATTTCAGCCGGTAATTCAGTATTCTATACTAAATCGTCTACAGGCTTAAGTGACACCATAACTGGCAATTAATATTTCCAGTGCTAAAGCTGTAAATAATATCTTAATGCAAATGTATTATTACAAGAGAAAAGTAGTTTTACAGATAAACTGTAAACATACATAATTTTACAATACATGTTATGCAATTTTAAGTGGAAACTGTAGAATTTAATTTGGGGAATCGTCAATTGGGAAATTTAAAAATAACGATGAAACTTTTAGAATTTTTAAATGTTATTAAAATGTGAATTGAGTTTTTCCCAATTTTTATTTTAAATTTTAATCGATATTTAAAATCTTTTCCGCTATTTCTATCTGTGACATATATTTTAATATCAATGTTTCGATTATTAATTCCCAGTAATCTTCATGAAGTTTGACAAAAAATACATCAAAATGTCACAATTGCCACTAATATAAAATAAAATTAAGAATATTGCAATTTCTGATCTCTGATTTCGAGTATATTGGTATTAAAATACAACAATCTTCTATTGTTTCCGAAAATTGGTTTAAAATTAAACATGACAAATTAGATATGGAGAGATAGTAATAAAACAAAATGCGTTTTTTACGATAATTTTAGAGTAAAAATTCCATTTTTGGTCACGGCTAAATCACAAAAGATCAAAATGAAATAAACATGCGGCATCTAATAATCACACATAAACGTCGACACTGCAAGTTCGTGAAAGCTAATAATATTCTGTATATTAAAACAATTTAAAGAAAGAAAATAATTTTACAGTGTAAAGACGGTTAATTTACACTATCTTTATCATTAATTTTTGTCATACATGTTTTATGTTTCTTACCCGTCTTTTTAAATTCTCTCTGGTGGACAGGGGGGCCCGGATCACAGACGGCGGCCCTGCCTGTATGCGTTTTCATATGTCTTATACTACTAGCAATGTATTCGGTAGAAAAATCTCATAAGGTGCATTTAACTGGTTTTTCCGGTATGCTTTCTCATATGCACAGTAATCCTACCCCTTCTTGCAGCAGCATAATCACAGAAGGTGCACTTAAATGGTTTCTCTCCGGTATGCGTTCTCATATGCTTCAAAAGACCAGTTTTTTGTACGTTAGCATGACTACGTAAGGTGCATTGATATGGCTTTTCTCCTGTATGCGTTCTCATATGCAGTTTAAGACGACACTTTGTTGTAGCAGCATATTCACATACGGTGCACTTAAATGGTCTCTCTCCTGTATGCATTTTCATATGAACAGTAAGATGACAACTATTTGAGCTAGCATAATCACATAAGATGCATTTAAATGGTTTTTCTACGGTATGCTTTCTCATGTGCAGTTTAAGACCAGTCCTTGCGGCAGCACCATAATCACATAAGGTGCACTTAAGTGGTCTCTCTCCTGTATGCGTTCTCATATGTTCTGTAAGATGACCACGATTTGAAGTACCATAATCACATAAGGTGCACTTAAATGGCTTTTCTCTTGTATGTATTCTCATGTGCAGTTTAAGATTATGCCTAGCGGCAGCAGCATAATCACATACGGTGCACTTAAATGGTCTCTCTCCTGTATGCGTTCTCATATGTTCTGTAAGATGAGTACGCCGTGCACTAGCATAATCACAGAAGGTGCACTTAAATCGTTTCTCTCCGGTACGCGTTCTCAAATGACGTTTAACACTACCAACAGTTGCAGAAGATAATCACATGAAGTGCGTTTAAGTGCTGTACGCTTGCTCGTGTGCACTTTAAGTGACATCTTCCTTGTATGTCTTTGTTCGTGTGCTTTTAGGAATTGAGGTTGCGAAGTAGTATAGTCACAAATGTGGCATTTATATTGCTTCTCTGCTTTACAAACTTTTACAGTTTGAAGTTGCGTTGACTGTGCAGTTGCCTCACCGTAGTTGCTATACGGCAATACTTCGTCCGCTGTTTCTGCCTTTGGAGGATCTAAAGATTGTCCGGATACTGTACAAGCGGAGCCAGATACAGTAGTTTCCGTAAATTCCACTTCTTCAACTTTTATGTCCAATCTGAAAAAAATAATTAAACTTCAATAAGCAATAATTTCATTTACCATAATCTGAAATAATCCAGATATCGATTTTGTCATATGTTCTAATATGATTGCTGCACAGGTTAAAATTGATGAGGATATAGAGGCGCTGAAGGATGTATCTACTATCCACCAAGCATAGTCTGGAGTAGCCGAGTAGGGTTGTAACGGAATTCCGCATCCGCTTCAACAACCGCGGAACTTTAGCATATTTTTCCACTTCTCTTTCGTTTTCGCATCCGCACTTTTGTAAACGCATCAATTGCGGAAGTTATTAGATACTCGCGGTTTGAATTATTTTTATAAAAGGTACCTATATAGTTTTTTAGCCGATTTCATTAAACCATACATTTTTGGAAAGCTCACAACGTGTTGAGTATATCGTAGTTACAATTACTACATCAAAATTAGAAAATAATGTCTTTATTTTCATAACATCTAATCTCTTACGTACAGAATGTCTCACCGAACTGTTCCAATAGAATGTTTTGATGTACCACTATCTCTATATATGTTTGAATTTCTGGAATCCGGGTCTTCTCGATCCGAACTTTTGAATTAAAATACTCTTGAATTTACTCTCACATCCGGTCAACTGGAAGACGGTGTAATGAATATTTTATATTTCATTTCTATGTACAATCGAATGTAGTGTATGTATGTATTAGCTGACAAAGGATTAATATGAATGTCGAAAGTGCGACTTAGGTATGAATAGGCGAATGAGCTAGATATAGGTAATTGCAATTACGAGTACTAAGTAGACCGTTAACGAGGAATAATGTAATTAAATGGGAATAAATGTATCATAAGTGCCAACGTGTTTAAGTGTCAACCCATCCGATATACGTAGGATATCACATCGGTATCAACTTCGTTATTTTAAATGGAATCATATAATTTTTATTTATTTTTTTTGCTTTAGCGCATTTTTGTCAAGTAAACACTCTTCATCATTGCAGCCTGTGGTTCGCTATTCATATCTTTATTTTTTTTAGATATTGATAAGATTGTGTTAAATAATTAAAATGCACCTAATATTGTATCAGCGGACTTTGATATTTCGACAGGTATTGTGCTTTATAATCTATAACGTTTTACAACATAATTTTTGACCAATTGGTTCCTCTAAATATCGTAATTCAAGAATAAAAAGATTGTGAATAGAAATGATTGTGAATAGGAGCATTCGACACGCACGTAAGAAACATTTAAAAAACCTCTGAATGAAATTTTATCCCCTATTTTAAAATGTATACTTTTTAAAAGTGGTTCGTTTCCTCCTGATCCATATTTAATGTGAAGGTTAAATAATAGTGAAAACGTAAAATATGGAATGCAGTTTAATTCAAACTGATTCAAATTGTTGTTTAGTGATTCAAACTGCTTTTTTTAGTTTTATTCAAACTGGTTCGATTTGATTTCGGAAATTTGCCTCTCATGGGCTTAGCACACTTTTATTTTACCATTTAATTGCTCCAGATTATTCAAGATAAATACCACACATCACCTAAACGTTTATTAGGATGAATTCACAAAATTAAATTCTCGCCGATTTACATGACCAAAAATATAATCTCTGTCACCACGCAAATATGAAATAGCAATAATACATATATATGATATACATTTATGTATAGTCAATAATATACTCAATTTGTCAAAAAATTGATAAATAGGTTTGTCTTGGTTTGTTGATATAAGGAATCCGACAAAAGGAGACCGACAATTCTAAAAGCAACAAAGATGGAATGACTTTTTGTCATTCTTAGAGCCGAAATTGTGACACAAAAAATATGGGTTTTACGTCTATATGCGTACCTACTGTACCAACACGCAAACAATGTATGTCACCGTGAAATATGAATACCGACAACAACATTATGTTTATAGACCGGGTAAGTGCTATAAAGGAAAACACAACGTCATTATTCTATTACTTTTCATTTCTACTGTAACCATCGGCAAAAAAAGAGAAATTAAATGAAAAAAATAAAAGCAAGTGATAATCTTCATGAGTGTAATGCTCACTATATACCGAAAGAATAATCAAATCAAAGTAGTTCAACAGTTATTCGACGTCAAAATAACTAGATAAAAATATTAGGTATCCATAATTTGTATCAATAATTTTTTTGTCGTTCAACGTATGGCTTTAGCTGTGTTAGCCATTGCCACCAATGGCTGTGAAAATTGTGTACGTTGTTTTTTAGATTTCCCTCTGATGAAGACATAAATAAATTGTCGAAAACTTATAGAGCCTTGCAAAGGAAATTGTTTAATTTATCAACCGCCCCACTGGCTGCACCGCTAGTATTCCTGGTTCACCAAATTACACCGCAAACAGCCGATACTTCCATAAATCTATACATATAGTAGTACCACACGTAATACCATTGAATTTTTATTTCTATATATATACCGGGTGCGGCAAAAGTCAGTTTACCGATTTGCATATGAGAGAAAAACGCAAAAAAATAATGGCAAAAAAATTTATTTCCGAAAAGATATAACATCAAAAATTAAAAAAAAAAAACGCGCATGCACGAATACCCGACAGCGTAAACTGACTTTTGCCGCACACTGTATATAATCAAGGGTAATACCTACCCTCAGATTACTGCGAAATTGAAATGATTTGCAGTAAATCATAACTTATAAATATTACAAATCAAATAGAGAGAGGTAATAACACTCAAAACAGATTTCACATTCTTTTATTAATTAACTAATGCATTAACTATACATTCAACAAATAAGCACTGTTAAAATAAGTAAACTAAAAAGAGGGAAACATATTAAATAATTTGTATTTGACAGTAACAGTCCCGACAACAGTAAACCGCCAACATACAACTTAATTCAGTAACAGATGTTATATCATTCAATTATTATTATTACTATGTTGTCATTTTGTCTTATGATTAGAACCCGACCAAACATTCGGCTTTGGCCACCTATGGTCACAACTGACATCTTAAAATAAATACACAACAAATAGAAATTTTGCAAATTTTGCTATAGTTAGGAGACACACGTACTGTATTAATAAATTATAATTCTATTACTATATGTATTTTTTAGCACAACAAAAACAAACACTATTTTACTTTAAACATTGGCAGTCCTTTTGTGTTCCTTCGGCTTCTGCCGAAGATATCGAAAAAGATGAAGTTCAGCTTCGGCTTTAGTCCAAAATATTACCTTCGGACGTATACCTTTGGTTAATAATAGCAGGCTAGACCTGCTTGTTATAAAATTTATATAACTTGGACATTATTCGTTTCATAGTTTTTCGTTGTTCTCAATATTCACAACATGGAGTGGTTGGTTATCGTTTAAATAAAGTATTAAATAACACCTTTTCCTTCCCGTTATTTTAGCAGTCCTTGCAACCATAAAATAAAATTTAGATGCGTTATTTTTATACAGATCCCAGTTCTAAAGAACGGGGTTTGATGTCTGAATTATCGGTTTTACGACAAAAAACAGAAATCCTGTAGAGAAGGTACTTCGCAGAAGCACTGTAGTGTAGACTCGGAGAGTTACCAGAAGTTTTTACCTCTGTGAACTTGACCCCTCCTTTTTCGAAATTTGGAATTCTGTTTCTACAGATCGTTTGCAATTCGTTTGCAATTGTTTGCACCCTATTTATTTTCGTTTGCACCCTCACCGTTTCCGAGATAAAATTAAAACAAATTCGGAGGGGCCAGATTCACAGTAGCCCCTCCTTTTTCGAAATTTAAAATTCTATTTCTACAGATCGTTTGCAATTATTTGCGCCCTTTTTAGTTTCGTTTGCACCCCTACCGTTTTCGTGGTAAAATTAAAACAATTTTGTGAAGCGTGAACTTGGCCCCTCCTTTTTCAAAATTTCAATTTCTTTTTCTACAGATCGTTTGCAATTTGGCTAATAAAAATTAATAAGTGTGAACCAGCTGACACTTATTAATTTAAACACAACTTTATTTACAAGTATCATTAATGGAACAACACAGTTTGGATAGCAATACACTAAACTTATAAGAAAAATGACGAAATACAAATTACAATAAATTGAAGGGACAATAAATTAATCTAGAATTTGGGACTGAACTGCTATAAATTTAATACATATTCTAATGTTTCAAGTCTGTATGTATTTTTTACAAAAAGAAAATCGCATACACATATACAGCGAGGTATCCCAATTTCTCTTCCTCAAAAATTTTCTTTGAGATAGTTATGTCATACTGAACAAAAAAGTCAATGGCGTTTTTGAATTTGTTTTTCAAATCCCTTGAATCCGCTTGAAGTAGTAACACAATAAAGATATTTTTAAATAAAATACGTATAAACCCAAAAAAGAACATAAAAAAAGATTTTAAAAACAAATGATGAAATAAATAAATGTTTTCTTTGTTTTAGCTCAGCCTTTCTTCTAATGCTTTCTCGATGATATCCGTTATTCTATGGGCTTGATCTATAGTGGAATGCTTTTCTCTAAAACCAAATTGTTGATTAGGAATTAGTTCCTTTCTCTCAATGATAGGTTTCATTCTCTTTAGAAGCAGCTTTTCAAAGGGCTTCGATATCATTTGTAACAATGATGTTAAGCGATATGGTTTGGCCTCATTCGGTGGTTTGCCTAGTTTTGGTATCATGATAACTTCTTTTAGATACGCCAGCATAACAATACCTCTTTTAGATTATTGTTCCCTGTGATCCAGGTGCCTTCTTTGGATTCAGGTTTGTCTTGATTTCTCTGGCAATTTCCTTTGGAGTAAGTAGCTGCATGCCTTCTTTTTCATAGGGTATATTGGCTCTGATTTGATTTTGTTGGACGGGCAGATTTCTGTTAGATGTGCCAAAATTTCAGCCTTCTGTTTTAGGTCTCTTGCCCAGCTGCAGTTTCTTCGTCTTATAGGTGGGACATGGGCCACTGGCCTCTTGTACTTCCTCACTGCTTTCCACAGCGAGTATTCTGTTAATTTATCGGGTGTCAATTTAGTTGAGAAGGGTTTCAATAAATAATAAATTCCTTAAAAAGGAGTCCATAAATAAAAATTAAACTTATTTTTTTCTCGAAAGTAATTGTCATTCTGAGTAAGAAGTTTCTAATAGACTTATTGGTTTTTCGATTCCTTGAGAAAGTAGAGCTATTTATAACACGGTTTTGTTAATATTTCAAACGGCTGTAACTTTTTAAGGAGTTGGAAAAACAGTAAGTCCATGTGTCTTTTTTATGCAGTATGAAATTATAACTATCTAAAACAAACATTGTGCTGGAGAGAAGATGGGATAGCCGCGTGCATGGGTGTGCAATTCAGGTTAATTTTTTGTCCCTTCAATTTATTGTAATTTGTATGTTGTTATTAATAAGTTAATAAGTGTCGGCTGGTTCGCACTTATTTACTTGTATTTTTTTTTTTCAAAAACTGTAATGGTGCAAGAACAAAGAGAGTGCAATCATATGCAATACAATGGCAATAAATCTATAGAAAATGATTTTGAAATTTGTAAAAAGGGGTAAGTTTTTATTTTAAACTTTATTTGAAATATATTTGAAAAACCGTAGGGGTGGAAACAAAACTAAAAAGAGTGCAAACAAGTGAAGAAAAAAAATAATATATTTTAAATAGAGTATTTTGTATTTTGTTATTTTTTGTTTAAATTAATAAGTGTCGGCTGGTTCACACTTATTTACTTGTATTTTTTTTTTCATAAACTGTAATGGTGCAAGAACAAAGAGAGTGCAATCATATGCAATACAATGGTAATAAATCTATAGAAAATGATTTTGAAATTTGTAAAAAGGGGTAAGTTTTTATTTTAAACTTTATTTGAAATATATCGGAAAAACCGTAGGGGTGGAAACAAAACTAAAAATCTGATGTGGCCAGGCACATGACTTTATCATACAATATATAAAATTAATAGTTTAGCTGCATGAGAATCTATTCTATTGAGATAAATCGTAGGTATTGTCAAAGCATCAGCATTTGACACTACCTACACTACGTCATTAGAATAATAGTTATTTATGTCACAAATGCCGAAAGTACGGAATAGCGCGACGAGCGGTGATGCGGCGCGTCACCGAAGGCGGAGTGTCGCCGTCGCATATGAGCGAGTCGGCTATCTAGTTTTTGGCAGGAGCGACATCAACGTTTATTGTGTTGCCTTTTAAGAAATACGTATTTAAAAAAAAATAAATGATGTCTGTATAGTAAATGCTAGGTTGGTACCACTTTGACGAAACGTCAAGTTTAAAGGTGCGTTCCGATTGGTAGGTAATGGTAGCTAATGGCGGTGGTAGAATACGAAATTATAGTATTTCTTACATATCGTGATAATGACACATATTAGTTTGCATGTACATAAACATGAGCCACTATCAATTTTCTATTGGAAATACTATAACGGCGTCTGCTACCACTGCCATTGTCACTAATGAAAACGCACCTTAAAAAGGTAATTCAAATTCTGACAGATTTATATTTGTTCATGACACATCCATACCAACATACTATACTAAAATAAAACTACACTCATCGCTATACTTTATTTATAATTTTCTCAATGTATCGTTTTTAGAATTAGATATAAAGACGGGTTGATATTTCTTATCAACAAACAATCAAATTGGTGATCTTACTTTATTTGAAATTTGTATTTTATAATTTGCCGCACTACAGCGGCAACGTTCCATAGTGGTTTTCCAACCTCTGATGAGATCAGCTGTTTTCGAACGTGACAACACAAAAAAATATTTGTCACAATCCTGGCTACTATGTAATTTCATATCAATGCAGATGCGACCGATCTCGATCAAATAGAATTTTCTTTTGAAGCTAAACTATTAATTTTACCAAAAAATTTCATAGGCATAAATTATTCAAAATTTCCTCTACTTTAATTTATTAATTAACTAATTTGTCGATATTACAGAAATGGCGGCTCATTTCCAAAATCCTTCAAAAAGGCTTAGAATAAACTAAAAAGCTAAACTATTAATTTTACCAAAAAATGTCATAGGCATAAATTATTCAGAATTTCCTCTACTTTAATTTATTAATTAACTATTTTGTCGAAATTACAGAAATGGCGGCTCATTTCCAAAATCCTTCAAAAAGGCTTAGAATAAACTACCAGTTCCTTTGGACCCTTGTGAACCAAAACCTTTTCAGCTCTAAGTTAGGTCATGAAACTTCTAAATATGAACTTTCGTCCCGATACCTTCAGTAGTTTCGCCGGAATCGTCGCCACAAAAATCGTTTACACACATACACACACACACACACACACACACACACAGACATTTTTTTGTACCTTGGTCAAAAATGTTCAGGGGACCCAAAAAGACCTATTTCCGCTAAAATCTCATTTTTTTTTTCGGCACGATTACAATACTTTACATACTGCGTATGATAAAGTAAAAAGAGTGCAAACAAGTGAAGAAAAAAAATAATATATTTTAAAAAGAGAATTTTGTATTTTGTTATTTTTTGTTTAAATTAATAAGTGTCGGCTGGTTCACACTTATTTACTTGTATTTTTTTTTTCATAAACTGTAATGGTGCAAGAACAAAGAGAGTGCAATCATATGCAATACAATGGTAATAAATCTATAGCAAATGATTTTGAAATTTGTAAAAAGGGGTAAGTTTTTATTTTAAACTTTATTTGAAATATATCGGAAAAAACGTAGGGGTGGAAACAAAACTAAAAAGAGTGCAAACAAGTGAAGAAAAAAAAATATATTTTAAAAAGACGACCAAATTCTCACTTCACAAAATTGTTTTAATTTTTTCATGAAAACTGTAGGGGTGCAAACAATTGCAAACGATCTGTAGAAAAAAAAATTGAAATTTTTAAAAAGGAGGGGCCAAGTTCACGCTTGACAAAATTGTTTTAATTTTACCACGAAAACGGTAGGGGTGCAAACGAAACTAAAAAGGGTGCAAATAATTGCAAACGATCTGTAGAAATAGAATTTAAAATTTCGAATAAGGAAGGGCTACTGTGAATCTGGCTCCTCCGAATTTGTTTTAATTTTATCTCGAAAACGGCGGGGGTGCAAACGAAACTAAAAAGGGTGCAAACAATTGCAAACGAATTGCAAACGATCTGTAGAAATAGAATTTAAAATTTCGAAAAAGGAGGGGCTACTGTGGATCTGGCCCCTCCGAATTTGTTTTAATTTTATCTCGGAAACGGTGAGGGTGCAAACGAAAATAAAAAGGGTGCAAACAATTGCAAACAAATTGCAAACAATCTGTAGAAATAGAATTTAAAATTTCGAATAAGGAAGGGCTACTGTGAATCTGGCTCCTCCGAATTTGTTTTAATTTTATCTCGAAAACGGCGGGGGTGCAAACGAAACTAAAAAGGGTGCAAACAATTGCAAACGAATTGCAAACGATCTGTAGAAATAGAATTTAAAATTTCGAAAAAGGAGGGGCTACTGTGGATCTGGCCCCTCCGAATTTGTTTTAATTTTATCTCGGAAACGGTGAGGGTGCAAACGAAAATAAAAAGGGTGCAAACAATTGCAAACAAATTGCAAACAATCTGTAAAAACAGAATTCCAAATTTCGAAAAAGGGGGGCCAAGTTCACAGAGGTGAAGTTTTTAACAGGTGAAACAGCATGATTTCTAAAAAATAAACATCATTTAACACAAAAACCATATAGTTATTAAATTAGATATAGTGAGAGTATATAACAACAGCGTTGGAAATGATTAGGGTTCCGACGATGTCCTCAGACTCTCTCTCTCATCCCATTTTACAAACACGCATGCGTCAATGATGCGTTGGCGTCGGGCATTTGCATATGCATATGGCGGTCGTGTTTGTTTACGCTTTGGTGTGGTTAGGTTAGTTTCAAGTGGTTTCAGTTTCAAGCATAGTTTGTTTCCTATTCTTACGAGAACCTCATGCTAACATCTGTGAATCCAAGTGTAATTCTTTGACTATTGACTTTGTATATGACAAAAACATACAACTAAAAACTGAACTTACATATATGATGAAATCGCTAATTTCTTCACAATCACCCATCACCGAATCGACAAGGATCATCCAAAAGATTCATGTCTATACTCTATAGTAAATAAATAAAATCTTACAACATATGTACGTAAGCTTGTGACTTGTGACAGCGACCGATAGTCCCGAAAAGCACAACGTAAATACAGTTGAATACAGTATGTTTTTCTGATATTTGGAAATACACAATGTAGTCTATCTCTCTCAGCACTGTAGGAATAGTCCTGCTGGCTCTGTTTAGTATATCGGATACCATCAAAGCAAAAAATGGTATTATGCATACGGATAGCCGCAAGTGGTATTATTGTATAGCGCAAACAATACAAGAATCGAGAGGGGTGGTGAGAGGGTTTTTTGTGAAAAGGATTTATGAAATCGTCGGTGTTATGTGAATTTAGGCAAAGCTGCTTTTCATTACCAATATTCTCAACAATTAATTCCCCACAAGACCACAAATAAGAATGTCTTAGTATTTAGTACAGATGTGTATTTACTATCTACGTAATGTGTATTATACATAAATAATAAATAAATAAATAATTGATATCGGTTGAAAAAAATATGGATAACTCTTTTACGCCGAACGGCGGCGCGCCAAGCCTACGACCGCAAATCGCTGTGAAATATGAAATAACAACGAATAGTGTGGAATAGGTATCAAAATGCACAGGCTTGGTGTGGAGCAGCCAGGAGGGGAAGGGCGAACACGTGATAAACACGGCATCCGAGGTGGCGCGCTGGCTGCTGGCTTTCATCGGTGTTGAAATAAGTATAATAAAACAGAAAAATGAGCATGTAGGGTGGGTGGCGCCATCACGCGGCCCAAGTTAAAATTTGCCCGGTTTCCGCACCCTCAATGGCAAAACATTCATTTTTCAATGGCTTTTCCCGAATAACTGCAGATTTCCTAATTGTCAATAGATTTTAAATGGAACACCCTGCATATCTTAGCCCTATTGGCCGGGTGCGCGTCGACAAGCACGTCTGTTTCACCGCCGGAAGAGTCTATAGCCAGGAGGTGGCGCTGTTCTAAGCAGTTTTCTCCCTAGTAATTACCGACGTGGTGTAGTTACCTGTAGCCAGATCGCGTTTACGAACGCCAACAGCTGACAGAAATAATAAAGTCGACTACAGCGCCTTTGCGTGTAGCGGTGACCGAGAAAACTTCTGGCGTATACATATTCCGCCACGGGCGCGTAAAACGTTTATAACTCCCCTACTCTATACTGTGCACGGGGCCAATAGGTCTATCGTCAACAGCTTAAGGCTTCCGTCTCCTACCCTCAAAACGCCAAAGTAACCTACGCTTTAATTATTGCGCCAATCATGAAACGCACGCTACCATTCGATTCTGTAGGTCATTATGCTACTGCCATCGGAAAGGATTTCAATATTTATGCCGATTATTTATGCAAATTTTAGTGTTAAAAAATTCTAGACTTCAGATATAGAAAAGCTTTCCGATGGCAGTTGCATCTGATTATTGTCTGCTGGAATACATTATAAAGGTGCTTTAAATGTTAACTATAAGAGCACAGGTTACTTTTCACACTTTTTTTTCGTTAGAGCTCAGCGCCTGAAGCACTTGTAGTGGCTGAACGGAACAATATGTAACTCACTCTCACTCATTACATAACCTCAACATCTCTAATGTAAAACTGCGTTGGTCGCGTGTGGATTAGGTCGATATAAACTAAAATTGATAACTAAACTTTAAACGATCGAAAATCATTTAAACTGTCAATGACATTCGTGAGAAAATAATTTTCTCCATCATTCATTAAGGACAGTACAGGACAGGACAGTATAAACCAGGTATAAACCATAAGAGGTAAGAAAATGCCGAGAACGATGCTTAGTTTGTATCGCATTTTACATCAAAATAGTCCAATACCACACTTAATTTGGATATTACATAGCTTATAGCCTTCAAACTATAGCAGCACTCCTGTTTTGTTTGGTTTTCAGATTTGAGGAAATAAAGCAATTATGACTACGTTTCAATATTCGTCAATGAAACATGAAGGAAACGATGCGTTTGAAGACCTTCCTCCAGTAAAGAAATTCAGTTGCAGCTTATGCAGGTTTAATTTTAGCAAGAAGAAGTTTTTGATAAATCACGAAAACTTTTGCAAGGATGTTGATAATCCCGCAGACAGGTTGGGCGCGGACAAAAGTAAGCTCTTTGCTTTATTGCTTTGACTTTTAAAGTGTAACTTACATTTTGCTTTTATTGTTTTAGTCACTAAGCCTCGTAACAAGAAGATTCATGTCACAACAGAACCAAGGCAAGTTTTCTATAATCCAACCTAAAACTCATTTTTAATGTGGAACTATATCCACTAAATTTTTCTCTAATATTTTTATTTAGTTATTTTGACGTCGAATACTGTTGATCTACTTTGATATGATTATATTTTCAGTATATAGTGAGCATTACACTCATGAAGATTATCACTTGCTTTTATTTTTATTTTTTTTCATTTAATTTCACTATTTTTTTGCCGATGGTAACAGTAGAAATGAAAAGTAATAGAATAATGATGTTGTGTTTTCTTTTATAGCACCTACCCGGCCTATAAACATAATCTCGTTGTCAGTATTCGTATTTCACGGTGACATACATTTTTTTCGTGTTGGTAAAGTAGGTACGCATATAGACGTAAAACCCATATTTTTTGTGTCACAATTTCGGTGCTAACAATGACGAAAAGTCATTCCATCTTTGTTGCTTTTAGAATTGTCGGTCTCCTTTTGTCGGATTCCTTATATCAACAAACCAAGACAAACCTATTTATCAATTTTTTGACAAATTGAGTATATTATTGACTATACATATTTGTACGGTGACAGAGATTATATTTTTGGTCATGTAAATCGGTAAGAATTGAATTTCGTGAATTCATCCTAATAAACGTTTAGGGTGATGTGTGGTATTAATCTTGAATAATCTGGCGCAATTAGTTTGTGAAATAAAAATGTGCTAAGCCCATGCAAGAAGAGAGGCAAATTTCCGAAATCAAATCGAACCAGTAGGAATAAAACTAAAAAAAAACAGTTTGAATCACTAAAGAACAATTTGAATCAGTTTGAATTAAACTATATAGTCCATATTTTACGTTTTTACTATTATTTAACCTTCACATTAAATATAGATCAGGAGGACATTTTCATCAATCGAATTAAGTCGAACCACTTTTTAAATGTAATCATTATAAAATAGGCGATAAAATTTCATTTAAAAATTTATGAGGAGAATTTAAAATGTACATAATTTTTAACGAGGTTTTTATAACGTAAGAAACGTGCGTGTCGAATGCCCCTATCCACAATTATTTCTATTCACATTCTTTTTATTGTTGAATTACGATATGTAGACGAACCAATTGGTCAATAATTATGTTGTAAAACGTCGTAGATAATAAAACACAATACCTGTCGAAATATCAAAGTCCGCTAATACAATATTAGGTGCATTTTAATTATTTAACACAGTCTTATCAATATCTAAATAGTATATTATAATACAAGTTTTATAAGACAAAAATAGGCGCACGACGAGCGTAGCGAGGAGTGCCCAAATGGAACGAGTGCGCCAATGCGTCTTATAAAACAAGTGTTATATACTATTTTTTCTACTTTGCGACATTAATTTTACATACCGGGTGGTCGTTTTAACTTGAGACTCCTAAATATCTCGTGAAATATGCATTGTACGACAAAAGTGTCTTAAATAAACTTGTAGGAGTCTCGGGGGGAAATGAGAAGACGATATCACTTTCATTGCAGATGGCGCTGCAATCGGTGAAAATGAGGCTAACTTCATTTTTTTAAATGGGTGTACCCAAATTTTTTATCAAATTATGATTTTACGCTAAATAAGAAGCATCTTTTGTCTGAAACTTTTTTTCGTCCGATGAATTCTTTTCGTTCGTAAACAAACCCTATGCGCATGACGCGAGATACCAAAACGTATCCCGGTTACGCACATACCTTCCTACGTTGTACCGTGAGTGTCTACTCAGTCGTTGCGTTGACTGCCAGACGGCGAGCGCATCCTATGCAGTGGCAGCGGTCGTAACTACCGCAGCCGCCACAAACTTCCATCGTCTATAACTTTTAATAGATGCATCGTACGAAAAAAATGTTCAGACAAAAGATTGTTGTTATTTAGCGGAAAATCATAATTTGATAAAAAAATGGTATTCCCATTTAAAAAAGTGAAGTTAGCCTCATTTTCACCGATTGCAGCGCCATCTGCAGTGAAACTGATATCGTCAGCTCATTTCCCCCTTTGAGTCCTACAAGTTTATTCCAAACACTTTTGTCGTACCATGCATATTTCACGAGATATTTATGAGTCTCAAGTTAAAACGATCACCCGGTATATGTCAAAAATTGCGGTTGTCATCTTACAATCTAGAGTAATTTTTTTCTTCAACAGTTGGTAGTTGTAGTAAAATTTACAAACACGATTGAGACTAGCCAATAGCGATTGACATGTCAGCCTTATTTGACACTAGACGTCAATTTCATCAATCTTGGAAAACTAAAAGTTACTAAAAGTTTGTGATCTAGTGTTTTCATAACGACACCGAAAGCGGTTTCGTTATGAGTTTATAACGAACGCAAAGTAGAAAATAGTATATTATAATACAAGTTTTATAAGACAAGAATTGGCGCACGAGTAGTTTTGGGCACGACGAGCGTAGCGAGGAGTGCCCAAATGGAACGAGTGCGCCAATACGTCTTATAAAACGAGTGTTATATAAAATTTTTTCTACTTTTCGACTTTAAATTTACACAAATTTCGAAAATTGCGGTCGTCATCCTACAATTTAGAGTAGTTTCATATTCAACGGTTGGTAGTTGTAGTAAAACTCACAAATTCGACTCACGGGAGCCAATAGCGATTGAGATGTCAGATGGGTGTCAGCGTTATTTGACACTTGACGTCAATATCATCAATCTTGGAAAACTAAAAATTACCAAATGTTTGTGACCTAGTTTTCATAACGACACCGAAACCGGTTTCGTTATGAGTTCATAACGAACGCAAAGTAGAAAAAAACATTTAAAGATATGAATAGCGAACCACAGTCTGCAATGATGGGTGTTTACTTGACAATAATGAGTCAAAGCAAAAAATTAAATAAAAATTATATGATTTCATTTAAAATAACGAAGCTGATACCGGCTTCCTGTTGACCACATGTGAGAGTAGATTCCGAGTATTTTAATTCAATAGTTCGGATCGAGTAGACCCGGATTCCAGAAATTCAAACATAGAGAGATAGTGGTACATCAAAAAATTCTATTGGAACAAGTCCGTGAGACATTCTGTACGTAAGAGATTAGAATTTATGAAAATAAAGACACTATTTTCTAATTTTGACGTAGTAATTGTAACTACGATATACTCAACACGTTGTGGGCTTTCCAAAAATGTATGGTTTATTGAAATCGGTTAAAAAATTATATAGGTACCTTTTATAAAAATAATTTAAATCGCAAGACCCCGTCAAGAGAGGCGATCTAAATGTGGGAAGAGACATAGGTACTGCGGCGCCACTTTTTTATCGTCTTACTGGTTAGTGTGGCCGACCCTAGTCAGTGGCATCGGTGAGCAAACGTTTCCCTCGTCGAATAAAATATAATATATGATTCAGAATAATATTCTGAATCATATATTATATGAATTTGTGATAAGAGTAAAGTACCTTTATTTTCATTATTATCGATAAACTTTATTTGGAAATATTGTTTAGAAGAAAAAATTATATTCAAATAAGAAGTCAGAGCCAACTACCTTGAAAAAAAATTGTTGTTAGTTTTTTTAAAATTATTACCCTTGTGACAAATATTAGTAAATGCATGTGATACTAACAGGATCTTTTTAATATAATTCTTTGAAATTTGAATACTTTCTTTATATTTTTGTTATTGGTATGATAACTAATGTTTTTTTGGAACTCGCGCAAAATTACTCATTTTCTTGGTGCGAAGTTGATATTTCACCCTGTAGATATTATTATATCATACATTAACTAATTCAGGAGCGTGACTTACGTTTTATTCGGTTAATATTAATGCCTATGGGTAGGTTTATAATAGTGGTAAAAATGAGCTAAGAAAGCGTTTTTAATAAAGTTCTGTTTATTCCAAATTGTTCCGTTGTTTTCAAACGCAATCTAGATTTGGCTATATTTGCAATTTCTACCGTGATTTTTTGAGTTTAAAAATCGATTTCAGTAGGTACAAGTACATTTTAGGTATAGGACATTGTACACAAAGTTGATCTAAAATTTTCCATTTAATTAAAAAATGTATTCATATGTTAGGGCTACCATTTGAAAAAATCGAGTTTTAGTACGTTTCTCGAATTCAACTTTGAAATTATAATTTGAAAAGCCTGTATAACTTTTAGAAGAGTTCTACCGATGTGTCGATAATACGTTACCTTCACAACAATATTACCGGACAACTTTTTTCCAACGGTCACAGGGGATAATATATAAGTAATTGAAAGTAACCGTGCGTCATTTTTTAACGAAAAATAATTTATATCTCAAAAATGACACATGTTAGGTATAGGGAATGTAACAGAAAATTGATCTAAAATATAATAAAGATTTCAAAAATGCCATAAAATACAGGCTGTTCAATTTGAAATATAAAAGTTGACATCATTTTCGGTGTAACAGGAAGTAACCGAAAACTCAAAATATTTATTTGAGACGATCGTGTCCAAAAATATAAGTCCACAAATTTTCAGTCTCTCATTTTCTTTGGTTCTCCATATACTTCTAATCGCAGCTCGTCGTGGGAGACCCTGTATATGTTTCAATCCCCTTAAAATATCCCCTATACGGCTGCTATTTTTTTCACTATTTTCCGCGTATCTAACAACTATTCGCCGTTTATTTAAAAAAAAAAATTAATTTGATCAGCTAAAAGTGCAAAATCGGACCACTGTGCGGCGCGGCGTTACAAACGCTCGGCATCCCTAACTTCCGCAATTGATGCGTTTACAAAAGTGCGGATGCGAAAGCGAAAGGTATGTGGAAAAATATGCTAAACTTCTGCGGTTGTTGAAGCTGATGCGGAATTCCGTTACAACCCTACTCGGCTACTCCAGACTATGCTTGGTGGATACATCCTTCAGCGCCTCTATATCCTCTTCAATTTTAACCTGTGCAGCAACCATACAATACATTACAAGTTTAGTGATCCCAATGTATAAATATAATACATTAATAGACAAGTCAAAATAAGTCAATATATATATAAAATATATATATATATATATATATATATATATATATATATATATATATATATATATATATATATATATATAATATAAAAAGACAAGGAGTCTTTGCCGTTGGTAACAAAAAGTAAGAGAACTTTTCTTGGGGAATCCAGCAACAACAATAATGGACGTCTATTTAATTAGTACGTTCTTTATTATTTACCAATATTTCGCATACATTGCATGCTTCCTCAGGGTCATCTGAAGGACAATAAATAAGAGAAACATTCTGACTTATTGATAATTAGAGGTTATAATACTACTTACAATGCGAACGTCGGGTGAGAATTGGCGAAAAATGTACAGGAGCCAAGCTTAACATCAATGGGAACTAATTACATAGTACTTGCAAGCCCACAATCACTGTTCGTTTATAACACGAGCACCGAAGGGTGCGTGTGTTCAAGCAAATGGCGACTGACAGAGTATACATGAATACCACGTCAGAGCCCGGTTCTTTTTTCAAGCCGTGGATGCGAACAGTAATCGAAGGATTGCAAGCGGGAAAATTTGAAAAAGTAAATATGAAAATATAAATGGTGATGGTGATGGACTTTTGCTTGGACAATATCATTAAAGTATTACCTTTTCAATTTTCTTTTATTAAAAAATACGTGGACGACTTGATTTGTGGGTTGCCTGAGCGGGAAGTCGGCTCAGTGATCGATTTTTTCAATTCTTTTCATCCGAACATTCAGTTCACTCTAGAGGAAGAGCAGGAGAGAGGGGTGCCTTTTTTGGACACTAAAGTGATCAGAAATGAACAAAATCAAATCATTATTGACTGGTACAGAAAACCATCTAACTCTGGTCGTTTTCTCAATTACTATTCTAATCACAAAATTGGCCACAAACTTAATTTAATAAAAGGCATGAAGAACAGGGTGACAAGAATCAGCCACCCCACTTTCCTGCAAAACAACCTCAACATTCTTTCAAATTTATTTATGAACAATGGTTACCCTCAAGCTTTGGTAAAAAAAATATTCAATACTCTATTCAATACTCAAATTCAAGTCATACAGGAGAGAGCTGAACCGCCTTCCGAGTTTAGATACTTCAGGTTTCCCTTCCTACCCGAGATTGCACACCGAATATCGGGCGTTTTTGCGAGCGACAGAATCAGAGTGGCTTTTTATAATTACCATCCTTTGGGCAGTTATTTTAGCAAGATGAAAGATAGTTTAGAATTAAAATAGAAATCCAACGTCATTTACGCAATTCCTTGTAAGGATTGCCATCAAGTCTACCTCGGCCAGACCGCCACATGGCTAACCCAAAGATTAACGTTACACAAAAGTGATATCAGAACAAAAAAAACTAGATGCGCGCTTGCCACACACATGATTAGCAATAATCATGAACCAGATTTTGATGGAGTGGAGGTCAGACGGACGGTACAGAACCGAAAAAATAGGGAATTTTTGGAAATGGTCGAAATTATTAACACTCCAAACAATATGAATTTCAAATCTGACGTCAACAACCTTAATGTTATTTATTCATATATTTTGAGCTTGGGTCGCTTCAACAACAATAACAATAATATCAATACTTAAACACTCAGCCTTCAGCATTGAAACCTTTTTATAACAATCCCAATAGTTATAAGTTAGATAATTTTATAATAATATTGTCATTCACCATTTATATTTTCATATTTACTTTTTCAAATTTTCCCGCTTGCAATCCTTCGATTACTGTTCGCATCCACGGCTTGAAAAAAGAACCGGGCTCTGACGTGGTATTCATGTATACTCTGTCAGTCGCCATTTGCTTGAACACACGCACCCTTCGGTGCTCGTGTTATAAACGAACAGTGATTGTGGGCTTGCAAGTACTATGTAATTAGTTCCCATTGATGTTAAGCTTGGCTCCTGTACATTTTTCGCCAATTCTCACCCGACGTTCGCATTGTAAGTAGTATTATAACCTCTAATTACCAATAAGTCATAATGTTTCTCTCATTTATTGTCCTTCAGATGACCCTGAGGAAGCATGCAATGTATGCGAAATATTGGTAAATAATAAAGAACGTACTAATTAAATAGACGTCCATTATTGTTGTTGCTGGATTCCCCAAGAAAAGTTCTCTTACTATATATATATATAGATATGTTTATTATTTGGGTATTCGACCAATCAAAGAAAAGAACAGAACTCTCTTTTGTAAACTGCTATATTTCGGACCTGATTGGGTCCTTCATCAGGCAATTGGCTCTACAAATCAATTAAAACAGAACACTGGGCGAAATTTTCTTTTGTCACAACTTACATGGAGTTCAATGAGGCGGCAAGCAACGAGCAACGAGAGACATCACTAAATACGATGAATTACAACAACGTTTAACATATTGGGGGTGTAAATAAGACATGCACATTTTAAGACATCACGTGCGTACGGATCAACGAACAATTATAAACAATCAAAGGTCGCTAGGCGGCCACAGCGCAAAGCCGGCATATTAAGCCCATCGAGTCAAGCAACCTAACTTACATAAATTTTCAGAAAATGAGACTTGAGTCTATGTTTGAATTTAAATTTCTATTACAGCGTATTTTGTCGTGGTGTATAATGTTGGAGTAAATGCTGCTCAGGTTCTCAACATCTTGTTTGAAATTAATGGTGTTATGGATAAAATTTATATTGTACATTTCTAGAAACATTCTGTTACGGTAGTTGGAATCTGTATCAAGAATTTCGACGCTCTTAAAATCAAAGGAATGATTGTTGGTAATAGCATGGCATGCCAGGGCACATCTGGTTTTTTTGGTGTTGCAGTCGCTCCTATGCAAAGCAATTCTATTGCGTAACCATTGAGTGGTTACCCCGACATACTTACTATCACAGTCGTTGCAAGACACGCAATAAATTATTTCACTTTCGAGGGCCAATGTTACTTGCAAACGTTTGGAACACCCATGGGTTCACCCATAAGCTCTGTTTTAGCGGTCATCGTGATGGACTATGTCCTTGACAACGTGTTGCCTCAGTTGGGTTGGGTTGGGTTTGATATCCCATTAATTTATAAGTTCGTGGACGACATTATTACTGCTGTTCCCAGTGATAGGGTTGAGGGCACCTTGGCGGTCCTAAATAGCTTCAGTGGTAATATTCAGTTTACGGTTGAGCTGGAGGGTGAGGACGGTTTGCCATTTCTGGATTGCAGAGTTATAAGACGTGATAATGGTACGGTGGTCACTGATTGGTACACTAAGCCGACATACTCCGGCCGCTACATAAATTACCACTCCGGGCACTCGTTCAGCCATAAAATTAATACTATTAGTGCCATGAAAAACAGAATCATAAAAATATGTGATCCAGAATTCCAACCTTTGGCCCTAAAAAGGCTCCAAGCTGTTTTCTTGAACAATGCTTTCCCACTGAGGTTGATTAATAAGTTATTATTTTCAACAAATACCAACAATCTTACTAGTATTTTTGAACCAATAAATGAAGAACCCCGCACATATGTCAAGTTAATGTCCCTACCCACTGTCACTGCTAAACTGAAAAAAATATTCCAACCACTTTTAACGGATAAGGTAAAAATAGTTCACCACTACCCTTTCAAACTAGCCAGAGCCTTCAGTAACATCAAGGACACCACACCATTAATGTATAGATCTAACATAATTTATTGCGTGTCTTGCAACGACTGTGATAGTAAGTATGTCGGGGTAACCACTCAATGGTTACGCAATAGAATTGCTTTGCATAGGAGCGACTGCAACACCAAAAAAAAACAGATGTGCCCTGGCATGCAATGCTATTACCAACAATCATTCCTTTGATTTTAAGAGCGTCGAAATTCTTGATACAGATTCCAACTACCGTAACAGAATGTTTCTAGAAATGTACAATATAAATTTTATCCATAACACCATTAATTTCAAACAAGATGTTGAGAACCTGAGCAGCATTTACTCCAACATTATACACCACAACAAAATACGCTGTAATAGAAATTTAAATTCAAACATAGACTCAAGTCTCATTTTCTGAAAATTTATGTAAGTTAGGTTGCTTGACTCGATGGGCTTAATATGCCGGCTTTGCGCTGTGGCCGCCTAGCGACCTTTGATTGTTTATAATTGTTCGTTGATCCGTACGCACGTGATGTCTTAAATTTGGTGATATGTAGGCAACCATAAAACGCTTCCAAATGTGTAGAAAAATTTATAGCATGCAATTTAAAAAAATATATTACCATGGCGTTGCACATTTTTGGAACACCCTGTATAATAAAAAATAATTTCTTGAATTGTACCTTGAAGTACAGGGTAAGCCTGCAAAATGTCAAACTCTTAGCTTAATGAGTAAGTGAGCTACAGAAGACGGGAGCTTAGTTGCAGGACCCTGTATATATATGTATATATAAAATATACTGGGAAATAGGAACATGTTCCGGCCAATTATCAGTAGTCATAATTTGATCATTGTATTCATAGTTTATGCCCAATCTGAAGCATCCATACGAGGATTTTGTTTCGATCTTAGCGCACTCTATATCGTAGCAGTTTCTGATTGAGAAAGCGTGCTGTTTAACAGCCTCTGCAGTGCACTCTCATGTGCTCTCTTGATAAAATACCATCCTTTCTTGGTGGCTCCCTTTAATGTTGTGTTTTTTGCTGTTCCGTGTATTGCTTTTATACTGTGTTTCGTCTGTTTTTCTGCCGCTTCCTTTCGACTTCTATAAACTCGTCTTCTTTATCATTGTTCAATTCCATTACTTTTTCCATAATCATTCTTTGCTGTCTTTCCATATCTTCTACTTTAGAGTCTCTTGTACTTTCACTTTCTAAGTGGGCAATGTCTGCTGTTGATGTTTTTCCAGACGAACTGCTTGAGGTTAACTGTGTGTTTGCATTTTTTGGCAGGTTGGATTTTAATTTGAGTTGAGTTACAGTAGTATTTCTGGTTTCACCATGCTCTGGATCGCCCCTACAGGCTACGCTGTACAGCATATTTGCTTTGTGACATCCCACGTTTCTAACTTTGGAGGTTATGTTTGCGTTTCCGTTTTAGAACATATGACAAAATCGATATCTGGATTATTTCAGATTATGGTAAATGAAATTATTGCTTATTGAAGTTTAATTTTTTTTTCAGATTGGACATGAAAGTTGAAGAAGTGGAATTTACGGAAACTACTGTATCGGGCTCCAATTGTACAGTATCTGGACAATCTTTAGATCCTCCAAAGGCAGAAACAGCTGACGAAGTGTTGCCGTATAGCAACTACGGCGAGGCAACTGCACAGTCAACGCAACTTCAAATTGTAAAAGTTTGTAAAGCACAGAAGCAATATAAATGCCACATTTGTGACTATACTACTTCGCAACCTCAATTTCTAAAAGCACACGAACGAAGACATACAAGGAAGATGTCAGTTAAAGCGCACACGAGAAGGCGTACAACACTTAAACGCACTTCATGTGATTATACTTCTGCAGCTGTTGGTAGTGTTAAACGTCATTTGAGATCGAATACCGGAGAGAAACGATTTAAGTGCACCGTCTGTGATTATGCTAGTGCAAGGCGCGGTTGTCTTACACAACATATGAGAACGCATACAGGAGAGAGACCATTTAAGTGCACCGTATGTGATTATGCTGCTGCTGCTAGGATTAATATTAAGCGGCACATGAGTATACATACAAGAGAAAAACCATTTAAATGCACCTTATGTGTGTATGCTTGTTCAGATCGTACTCATCTTACAGAACATATGAGAACGCATACAGGAGAGAGACCATTTAAGTGCACCGTATGTGATTATGCTGCTGCCGCTAGGCATAATCTTAAACTGCACATGAGAATACATACAAGAGAAAAACCATTGAAATGCACCTTATGTGAGTATGGTAGTTCATATCGTGGTCATCTTACAGCACATATGAGAACGCATACAGGAGAGAGACCATTTAAGTGCACCGTATGTGAATATGTTGCTACAGCAAAGTGTCTTCTTAAACTGCATATGAGAACGCATACAGGAGAAAAACCATATCAATGCACCTTATGTAGTCTCACTACCATACGAAAAAGTGGTCTTATGAACCATATGAGAACGCATACCGGAGAGAAACCATTTAAGTGCACCTTCTGTGATTATGCTGCTGCAAGAAGGGATAGTATTAAATTGCATATGAGAAAGCATACCGGAAAAACCAGTTAAATGCACCTTATGTGATTTTTCTACCACATTCATTGCTAGTCGTATAAGACATATGAAAACGCATACAGGCAGGGTCGCCGAGAGAAATGTTCGGGCCTATGATATGTCTGTGGTCTGGGCCCCCTGTCCACCAAAGAGAATTTAAGAAGACGGGTAAAAAACATAAAACTTGTATGACAAAAGTTTACAATAAATTAGCATCATACAAGATATTACAACATATTTACACAAATAAATATTTACATCATTTTATTTTATGACATTTTTTAACATTTATTGATCTAATATTATGATTCTGTCACATACAATGATACGTAAATTAACCGTCTTTACACTGTCACAATTTCTTTCTTTAAATTGTTTCAACATACTGAATATTATCAGCTTTCACGAACTTGCAGTGTCGACGTTTGTGTGTGACTATTAGATGCCGCATGTTTATTTCATTTTGATCTTTTGTGATTTTGCCGTGACAAAAATGGAATTTTTACTCTAAAATTATCGTAAAAAGCGCATTATTACTATCTCTCCATTTCTAATTTGTCATGTTTAATTTTAAACCAGTTTTCAGAAACAATAGAAGATTGTTGTATTTTAATACCAATATACTCGAAATCAGAGATCAGAAATCGCAATATTCTTAATTTTATTTTATGTTAGTGGCAATTGTAACATTTTAATGTATTTTTTGTCAAACTATGAAGATTACTGGGAATTAATAATCGAAACGTTAATATTAAAATATATGTCACAGATAGAAATAGCGGAAAAGATTTTAAGTATCGATTAAAATTTAAAATACAAATTTGGAAAAACTCAATAACATTTAAAAATCCTTTGTAAAAGTTTCATCGTTATTTTTAAATTTCCCAAATGACGATTCCCCAAATTAAATTCTACAGTTTGCACTATTGCATAACATATATTAAAAATTATGTATGTTTACAGTTTATCTGTAAAACTACTTTTCTCTTGTAATAATACATTTGCATTAAGATGTTATTTACAGCTTTAGCACTGGAAATATTAATTGCCAGTTATGGTGTCGCTTAAGCCTGTAGACGACTTAGTATAGAATACTGAATTACCGGCTGAAATCCGGCAAAATTTTGGATATGCCTTTTCTGCTATTTTATTATAGAATATTGCATGTTTGCACATAAAATCGCCGAGATAGTCAATGCGGCTTATTGATTTCCTATTTCATCCATATGTAAAAACGAATAAAAAGGCTAATTTTAATGCTACGCGCTGTACCAGTGGCGTGCGGTCCATACGTGCAGAGCGTGCAGTGCACACCCTAAGATTTAGGGAAAAAAGAAGGAAGAATATTAAAAATACTCCTGCCACAAAAGGATATAGTATGTATGATATATTATGTATATACCGACATATTTAGTAATATTTCTTCGTAATAATAATTTAATGTAATTTACACCACATGGTGTTAAAACTCCACTGGATTTGTCCGGACCAATCACACCATATCATTGCTACTTGCTAGAGCCGAGCGCTCCCGTCCCGAGCGACACCCGCCTTGCGCTACTGCCATGTCGTGCAGCCACAAGCGGTGCACCAGACTGTGTACCGCTTTAACTTGGGTTAAAATCGGCGAATTCAAGAATCATAGCTGCTTTATATGTATGTAATTAATGTATGAGTCTTCGCAAACTCTACCAACGACAAATTTAAAGTACCTATATTCTAGAGATTGAATACAGAACACACCAATTTATTTGTCCGCTGGCGCTGTCCGAACTTTACTACCAACCGATACGCACACAGTGCATATAATCTGTGATATAGATAGGAGGTATACACGCAACCACATCGCTCCAGCGTGCAGCGTCTAGGGGCGCACCGACGAACGGCAAACAATTACTAATGTTATAATTCAAAAACTACCCAACTAATTTTGATCGGACTTTTACCTATGCATACTTTAAACTCCAATAAATGATCCGGAGAAAGCCTGATCAGATTTTGTATGTATTTCGCTTATATTTGTTAATTTAAATTCGCCTTTGGTCAAACGTATTTCCAGCGCGCAGCAGCTTCGATGCACAGTTGACGTTTGGCGTTTGGAAACTTGTGTTGGAAGTGTTTGTTGATTTTGAAGTTTGAATTCTTTGTGTCCATGTTTTTATGATTTTTATTTAATAACTCAATAATGCTGATAACATTATGCATGTTGTGCCTATTGATGATAGTTTTGTCGTATTAAATTAAATTTATTTCAGTTTTACCTACACTACAGTCAATTTTATTTCTGGTTTAAATCAATGTTACTAGTAATCTAAGACGGATATTTATGCAAATGTCATAAATGTTTTTAAAATGCGTAAAGGAGCATTGAGTTATAAATAGCATATAAGTAAATATCTTTAATAAAGGATAGAAGTTAAATAACCCCCTCAATTTTGCAAGAATGGGTAGTTATGTACAAGTTTTGATCAACAAATCATCATTAGCCAAAAACTAAAAAAACAAATCAATCACAAGAAACAACGCAAAATTGTAACATAAAAAACACTGATGCATCATTCTGTTGCCTGATATCTGATGCCTTGTGCTTCTTGCACTTGATTTTGACTGTAAGCTTACCATTTTTATACATTTTTACGCAACTTCTATCTTTTATTAAACATTTACAAGTATTCATTTTTCACTGCACACCTTATGAACAAAAGCACCGCACGCCACTGCGCTGTATACTTGTATAATTTGTTATTAAACAACAATTATCAACGAAATAGGCAATCAATGATCAGCATTGTAACAAGGTATTTAAATACAAAACAATTATGGATCAAAAGTAACGTATTTAAAAAATAGCTTCAACAAGTGAACGCGGAAAGATTTACACGGTGTGGTACAATTTCAAATATGCCTCGTTTATTGGAAGGTTCAGGCTTATTGTTATAGATGGCGCCACTTAAATTGAAAAAATGACTTGTTATTCTGGACCAGTGAACTGTATATACTTACGTATAACTGGAAAGGACCCGTCATGGTCAATAGGTAATGCAAATGCATTTGGTATGCAACCCGCAGTACAGTGGTTCAGCTATCTCTTTCTATCTCATACAATACTATCACCGTATGCGGTTTGCATTTAACTTTTTTATTTGTAATATCTTTTTCAATTTAATTGGAACAAATTAATCAACACTTAACTCTTGCAGAGACTTAAATACATAAGATAATAATCGCAGATTTAATAAAAGTTATATATTATTCATATATTCCGCCTAATTAAAATTTACAAACTAGGTACTATCGCAAGCATAAAAAGCGGGGACAGTCTGATTTGCACTGATTAATATGGGCTTCGTAAGGCCATGCCAGTACGCTTGTCATGTCACATTAATGTCATCTTGAATTTAGACGTAATAAATAAAAAAATTCATAATTGAATGAATTTTAGAAATCAAATTAAAACTCAACTACATGATAAAATCAGCATTCGAGAAATTGTTATTGAATTAATTGTCGGCAAGAATACCGCGAAGAATAAAATTGCTGGAACCGGAACAAAATTGTAGGTTGACAAATACTGTCAGAATTTAAACATCATAGGTTAACAAATACTGTCAAAGTAAATGTTACACAACTAAAATTATTGAGAATATAAGTGCCAAATTTCACTTTGCCGTCCCCGTTTTTTATGCTCGCGATGGTACTCTCAAATATATATTAGTAGTTATTCGATAATTTGAAACATTTGCAGTTCAATAACTAAATGCTCTTTGTATTATTGAATTAAGGAAACGCATTCTGACATTAAAAGTAGTCCACATGATGCTGATTATATTTATTCGATAATATTAATACTTCATTCGAAATATCAAATATTGTAAAGTAAGGAAACATGACACAATGTCTAAAATGGCTTGTTATTTGAAAAATTTCGTTGATTTTTATTATCAAAATATACATATTTACATCAAGCCGTCCGCACCCCACTTAAAGAATCGCTGTAAATGCGTAAAAACCATTTGGGAACAAATTTTTGCAATTTCACGTAAAAATACAGAGGTTTAGGTTTACTATGAGACCATTTTGAGGTTTCTAGGACAATGGGTTCAGCTGGAATAAAATAAAAAAGCGAAACACTACTGCCTTCCGCTATCTACCTACGGTTGTCAGACAGTGACACATAGCCCACCCTATCGCTCTGTCTCTTTTGCTTGCGCCTGCAACACTTCTCGCCAGCCAATATAAATCGCGGGCCCGTTCCAGTTATATGTAAGTATAAGTTAAATTCGTGGTTTGGTAGAATTCAAAAAAGATGTTTTTATTTACTTTCACAGCTAATACAATACAATATAAAAGTTTTACAGATCGACTATTACTACGTCTAGGTCACGCGTATAATAATGCCTACTGGCTTGCATGCTGACTATTTATATAGTATCTTATCTATTCTATTGTCAGCAGATTCCTTCTGCTGTACGTCTGATCTGGGCGCATAACTTATATACAGTTCACTGTTCTGGACACACTATTAAATTGTACTTTGAAATAATGTAATGTTTACCGATACAATCGTTGGTGGAGTCAATACGGACCTCTGAACTAGTATCTCATCTTTATTTTAAAAAAGAAATAAAATATCAAATTTTAATAGTATTGGCTAATTTCCTGGATAGTTTTGAAATCGACTATGTTATTGATGACATTTGTTCCTGATGAAGTTTTCCTACTATAACTAGGTATTGAAATACAAACCAGTTACGTATGCATACAAACATACATGTTTTATGAAGCAAAATACCAACGTCAAGTCACTATTAATAGAGCGGTGAAACCATACTATACCTCCCTCAGATTTTAAGAAATAACCGATGTAGTCTATCCGTCTCAGCGCTCTACTACTATTTATTCAACCTCACTAAACGTTTGATGTTGGAAGGTTTTGGTAGCAGTGCCTGCTCTAGAATGAATAAAACTCGATACACCCAATACAAGTTACATTTATTTATTTCTTCTTGGATTACAATTTTACGTTGTATTTTTTTATTACATAACGTAATACATATCTTTTTCAATTTAATTGGAACAAATTAATCAGCCCTTAACTTTTGCAGACTTAAATACATGCGATAATAATCGCAGATTTAATAAAAGTTATATTTTATTCATATTGTGACGATCTTAACAGCCGCGAAGGCGCCAGAAGTTCTGGGTTGTTCTCGAGGCAACTCTTTCCGGAAAGTTCCATTGAGGCAGCGAGCGCGAGTAGCGACCGTTCTGGGCCAGCGTCGAAGATTCGCGTAGGTTCCCGCACGATCGATACGGATATATAAACACAGCGCTCGTCGCTAGAGGACAGTGTTATTCGGAGTGCAGACGGAGCACTTGGCGCGATTATTGATCGACATAAATAGTTCGACATAAATACAGTGAAAATAAATGTTTATAGTAGCCTTAAGTGACAGTTAGTTTTTAGTGTTCGTGTTTAATAATTAGTTAATAAGACTGTAATAGTGTTAAATAAATTAGTTGACTATTTTAATATACCGAGTGTTTTAATTCACACCTTAACGAACGAAAAACGCTACATTGGTGTCAGGTGTCGGGTGTGAATTGGACATTAGTGAATATAAAATAGAAGTGAAATAAATCGGACTAATTAGCGTGCGTGAAAATGGCGAAACTAGCGGACTTAAAGGTTAGTGAGCTGAAGAAGGAGCTGGAGGAAAGGGACTGCGATACGACGGGGAAAAAAGCAGACTTGCAGGAGCGGCTTCGTAAAGCATTAATTGAAGAAGGCAATGACCCGGACAACTTTGTTTTTGCTAGTGCAAGTGATATCGGCCAAATGCTGCAATGTGTGGAGGCGTAAGTTGCTAGAAAATTCCGCCGACCTGGCTAAAGTGCTAGAAAATTCCGCCGACCTGGAGACTAAATTGCTAGAAAATTCCGCCGACCTGGAGGCTAAATTGCTAGAAAATGCCGCCGAACTGGCTAAAGTATTGGAAAATTCCGCCGACCTGGAGGCTAAATTGCTAGAAAATTCCGAACTTATTACCAGTTTAAAAAGCGAGCTTGGGGAAAAGCTAGAAGAGAATTCTGCCAAGTTGGAAAAAAAGATGTTAGAAAACAATGCCAACCTAAAAAGGGAATTACACGAAGAAATTTTAACAAAAGTTCAAAAGTTCAGAACAAAATCACAACGTTGGACGTCAACGCCTTCAAGGAGTTGCCATATCAACCTTCAGCAATGGACAACAAGAGCAAAGTTAGTGGCAATCAGGAATCCGTTGGGCTGATGCGCCTCAAACCACCGCAATTTGATGGTTCAACGTCGTGGAATGTTTATCAGCGTCAGTTTGAAGCGGCTGCAAAAGCGAACGGTTGGTCATCCAGGGAGAAGGATGACCAACCGCCCTTACGTTGGCTTTGAGAGGAGATGCTGCTGCTATCTTGCAAAGAATGTCCCCGGAAGAGCAAGAAGTCTACGACCACCTGGTGAGACACCTGGAGACGCGTTATGGCCAGTCACACCTCGAACATGTCTACCACAGTCAGTTAAAAAATCGGCGCCAGAAGTCAGGGGAGCCCTTACAGGAATTTGAGGCAGATATTGCACGTCTGGTTCGACTGGCATATCCAGATGCCCAGGAAAAGATCATGGAACGTTTGGCGGTTCAAGCATTCCTGGACGGACTCCGTGATGGTGAAATGAAGCAAGCCTTACTACTAGCACATCCACCTAAGCTAGTTGATGCACTAACACGGGCCCTTGAATTCGAAGCTGCCAAGAACACGAACAAAGGTCAAGCTCGTGTCCGACAAGTGATTCCAGGAGAGGACGACTTCGAAGAGTCAGTCAAACGGATCGTCAGGGAGATCAATAGAGAACGTAGCCGCCAGGACCGGAAGTTGGAGTGCTGGAAATGTGGCAAGGCAGGCCACATAAGAAGACGCTGTCCAGAAGGTGTCAGTCCCACTTCCGCCAATCCGGAAAACTAAAAAAGGTCGATGCGAGGGGGCGAACGTCGAGCTGTATTCAGCAAGCCCCAGCAAATACCGCCCAGGTCTCGTCACTGCAACACCATGCCAACAGTGTTTTCGTCGACGCGTGTGTGGATGGAACCCTCCGCACTGTGCTGCTGGATACAGGTGCAACGAAGACAATCATAAGGCCCGACATAATAAAACCTGCAGCTAAGGTTCGGCAAACAAAATGGCGTCTACGAACAGCAACGGGAGATCAAGCAAAAGTGCATGGTGAAACAAACGTCATGTTTACCATCGGGAAAGCCACGTTTGACCATCCTGTGATAGTGGCTGAGATTGAGGATGAGGTGATCATCGGGACGGACATAATGGACACCAAGGGCTTCGAGTTAAGCTTTAGGCAGGGAGTCCTGCGGGTAGATGACGAGGAAGTTGTTTTACATCGAGAAAAGAATTTAAGCGTTCAGGTCCTACTCCCGGAGGAGACACTGATACCAGAACGGAGCGAGATAGTTTTGGACGGCTGCATTGATGGCAAGACCACAGATGGTGAGATAGTCATGTTCGAACCCGTAATGCATGACGAGGCTGTGTAACGAATTTCGCTAATTCGTAATGTAAATTAGTTTAAATATTGTAATGGTTATCTTTCGTAGTATTAAAACCGCTTTTTAAATCGAATTTACGCTGGCCTGGAGAGCCTGTATGGCTATACGAGTATTTTTAATAACCAGTATAAGGGATACTGGTTTTCCTGCAGCAGTTATACGTGGAGAAGGGGTTAGAATTTTGGTATATCAAGGCCTAGAAACAGCAACGAAAGACAGAGCCGCAGTGGCACGCTGATTATACATTGGCTGCTCTCTCCCGTTCACCGTTCCAGCCGACTCTGAAGCCGACCGTTTAGCGGACGCACGCTGATTAGTACATTGGCTGCCCGTTTCAACGCTCCCGCCAAATCCGAGACCGACCGATTGCGCGCCGAAGCTGAAGGCCCCAGCTGTTTGCCGTCCACCGCCAGACAGCCCGCTGCCCGGCACTCAACCCGTCTAGGACTGGTTTGTAGAAAAGATTTTTACCAGTTATTTTTCCGGAACGTGTTTTTCTTTGTACATTTTTATAGGGCTATTTTTCGACGAATGTTTATTTACTTTTACAAAACTTTTTCCGTATGCGAATGCTGCCATTTCTTTTCTTTTATGTATATATATTTTGTTTGCGTTTACGACAATAAAACCTGATTTGAATTGAACTCCGTATACCGTTTGATTTATTTCGAAGAACACTGGATCTCCGACTTAAGCAACCCGATCAGGTAAGACGAAGGGACTAAACAAACCGACGTCGTTACATAATTGGCGCCCGAGCAGGGACCGAAAAAAAAAACCGAAAAACCGATGAAAACCGTAACAAGAGTAAGAAGGTCCGATACGCACTTTCTAACAATGCCGAACGTCACGCCAGATGCATGGATATGTAGACTACCGAAATCCGAGCTTGAAGTCATTATGACAGCCTTACATATCGACACCTATGGAACCCAAGATTTGAGAGTTGAGGAGGCGGTTCCAAGCCTTTGTAGTATCAAGGGAAGGTAAGCAAGTCGAAGGCCCAAGACGCAATAGTTGTAGCGGCGGAATGTCTACTGTAGCAGTGTGCGAGCGTATCATTAAGTGTCGTCTACATTTCAGTGGGGATAGCGATGCGATTTCGTTCCTCAAAAGAGTTAGGGATTTCCAAGAAAACTATAAAATTGCTGGAAACCAAATGTTAGTAACTTTGCCCGAAATACTGAGAGGCCAATGTTTACTGTGGTACCGTAATAATAAATGTACGTGGGAAACATGGAATGATTTCGTGGAAGACTTCAAACTAGATTATTTTCCGCCCCGATATAATAAAATAATAAAGGAGGAAATTTGGCCGGAAACCGCTACGGTCAACAATACCGCGACGGTAAGGTTGGATAACCCAGAACGTTTGTGTTTGCGATACGGCATTGAGGAGGTTTCAACAAAATTTGATACGACCGACGCTATTGAGAATGAAGCTCCTTGCATGACTGGCAAACTACAATATTTGACTCCCCGATATACTCTCGCATTAGAGGAAGACTTTAGGGTCAACGGAGAGAATTATCAGCTGAACGTAGTATCAGTATCAAATGATTCGCAGACTGTCATAGATTCGACTGTATCTGTTGTGCAAAGTACTGGTAGTTTAAAAAGGTATGATGCTGAGATAGTATTACCTACTGATACTGATGATAGTGGTTCTGGAGTAAATATGAAATCTAACCGGTTTAAACTCGAAGAGGTAACCGCCGAAAATGACACACCCGAGGAGAAGGGTAAAGAAACCGCCGAGAATGACGCACCCGAGGAGAAGTGTAAGGAAACCGCCCAGGAAACAAAAGGAGAACCAGAAGTTGCCCAACTACGGATGGCGCTGCAGCGTATCGAGGAGGAGAAACGCCTCATGATGGACGAGATCACCCAGCTTAAGGAGATACTGAAACGCGAGGTCGCCCAGGCTGAAAAGGATTATGAGACGTGCTCGAAAATATTAGAGGAAGAGGTTAAAGAGGAGGATTTGGGGGAAGGCGATCGGCAACCGGTTACTTTGGAGAGGGTACGGGAATTGGAGCTGGAGCTTGCGCAGGTTAAGTTGGCGAAAGTTGAAGCGGAATGCCAGAACCAGGATTTAACCCATAAGTTGCGATCGACCGAACAAGAATTAAGCACCGCGAAAAATTCTTGGACACCCAGGTTGAGTAAAACGTTAACCTCGATAAAAGAAGTTGCTGAAGGCACTGCTGAGAAACCGGATGCTGACGATGGAAAAAATGAAGAAGTAGAGTCGAATGATATAGAAGAAGGAAAAGACCACAAGGAAGATGATAGGTTGACGAACTCAGATGACGAGAAGAGGGAAAGAAGGGAAAATGAATATAGGAAGAAGAAGCAACCGCGGCAGGCGATGCTTTTGCAACGGTGTCTCGTTCAAGCGCATCGGGTCTCCTGCGACAGTGATGACCGAGGGATGTCCACGACCACGCCAGTCATAAACCCTAATAAGTTCCGGGAAAATGCCAGTATCACTAATATAAAAGCCGAGTCAATATCTTTTCTTCCTATTTGTTACAGTAAGAGATGTCAACGAATTCCGAGAGACCACGTACGGCCGTCCTGGAAGTATGTCCACGATCGAGGAAAGTCCTGCACGACAAATATCCCGGGAGGTGCACGACGGCAACGGAGGGGTCTATCCGTCCGGCAGCTCCCCCAGGCTGATGCTATAGGTACCCGAAAGCCAAATACACCAAGGAGAGCACCGCACCGGCGATGTCTTCACGATGCTGTCTCGTAGAAGCCAACCGTAGTGCTCCAGTGAACCCCGTGTAGTGACGTGTGCCCCGCGATTTTGACGCTTCCCTAAACCGTGTTTATTGTATATATTATCCTGACTTTTGTTATCTTATTACCGCCGTCCCGATCCTTTTCGACGTAAGGAGGGTGTAACGAATTTCGCTAATTCGTAATGTAAATTAGTTTAAATATTGTAATGGTTATCTTTCGTAGTATTAAAACCGCTTTTTAAATCGAATTTACGCTGGCCTGGAGAGCCTGTATGGCTATATGAGTATTTTTAATAACCAGTATAAGGGATACTGGTTTTCCTGCAGCAGTTATACGTGGAGAAGGGGTTAGAATTTTGGTATATAAAGGCCTAGAAACAGCAACGAAAGACAGAGCCGCAGTGGCACGCTGATTATACATTGGCTGCTCTCTCCCGTTCGCCGTTCCAGCCGACTCCGAAGCCGACCGTTTAGCGGACGCACGCTGATTAGTACATTGGCTGCCCGTTTCAACGCTCCCGCCAAATCCGAGACCGAACGTTCGCGAGTACGATCGATTGCGCGCCGAAGCTGAAGGCTCCAGCTGTTTTCCGTCCACCGCCAGACAGCCCGCCGCCCGGCACTCAACCCGTCTAGGACTGGTGTGTAGAAAAGATTTTTACCAGTTATTTTTCCGGAACGTGTTTTTCTTTGTACATTTTTATAGGGCTATTTTTCGACGAATGTTTATTTACTTTTACAAAACTTTTTCCGTATGCGAATGCTACCATTTCTTTTCCTTTATGTATATATATTTTGTTTGCGTTTACGACAATATATTCCGCCTAATTAAAATTTACTCACTAGGTACTATCGCGAGCATAAAAAACGAGGACCCTCTAATTTGCACTGATTAAACTGGGCTTCGTAATGCCATGTCAGTACGCTTGTCATATCACATTAATGACATCTTGAATTTTGACGTAATAAATAAAAATTTCGAAATTGAATGCATTTTAGAAAGCAAATTAAAACTCGACTCATGATAAAGCAAGAATACCGCGAAGAATAAAATTGATGGAAGCGGAACAAAATTGTTGGTTGACAAATACTGTCAGAGTTTAGACATCATAGGTTAACAAATACTGTCAAAGTAAATGTTACACAACTAAAATTGTTAGAACATAAGTGCCCAATTTCACTTTGCTGTCCCCGTTTTTTATGCACGCGATGATATATCTCAAATTATATATTAGTAGTTATTCTTTAATTTGAAACATTTGCAGTCCAATAACTAAATGCTCTTTGCATTATTGAATTAAGGAAACGCATTCTGACATTAAAAGTAGTCCAGATGATGCTGATTATAATTGTTCGATAATAAATAATAAAATATACATTATTTACATCAAATTTCATTTCCGACTTTCAATTGTTTTCCACTTTTGACGCCATCGACACTTACTACATGGCAACCCCATATTTTTTGTACTGGTATTGATAAGTCTGTTCATTGTAAAGTAAAACAATTAAAAAAATCGAGAAAAAGACAGTCGAAACTTAGTGTTATATTGATAACTTTCTTTTGTGCTAAGCGAATAGGCGTTTTCAAAAGGTGCGTATCTTGTCAGGTTATTGCGTTTTTTACGTTTTTTTAATGAAGTCGTTGCACCCCACTTAAAGAAGTACTGTAAATGCGTCAAAAATATTTGGTAAAAAATTTATGCAATTTCACGTAAAAATACAGAGGTTTAGGTTTACTATGTGACCATTTTCAGGTTTCTAGGACAATGGGTTCAGCTGAAATAAAATAAAAAAGCGAAACACTACTGCCTTCCGGTATCTACCTACGGTAGTCAGACAGTGACACATTGCCCACGGTATCGCTCTGTCTCTTTTGGTTGCGCCTGCAACACGTCTCGCCAGCCAATATAAAGCGCGGGTCCGTTCCAGTTATACGTAGTATATACAGTTCATTGGGGCCGATGGGATACCTCACTGTTGCCAGATGAGTGAAACTTAAGTCCCAAGCGCTTAGTTCTAAAATTCTCTAGAATTCCCTAGACTTTTTAATTATTTCCGCAAAATTAACTAAATTTTTGCCCTAGGATAATCTAAAAATTAAACTCATTAAAACTTATAATAAATTTATTTATAAAGTACACAGATAATAAATGTAATATACGGAGTGTCCCACTTTCTTTCTCGCAATTTTTTTTCTCGTATAGATGTTATACTGACTAAAATGTTTCAAATAGAATTATTAGTTTTTTCAATTCATTAAAAAGTGACAGCAGACTGAAATATTAACAAAATCATACTTTAAACTGCTTCAACTTATTAAGCAATTGAAAAACCAATAAGGCCATATGAGTGTTAGGGTGCCACTTATTTATAAGTAAAAAAATATAATTTGATTATTTTGCTTGGACTCCCCCTAAATTTATTCCTTTGGGTATTATGACGAACTCCTGAAAATTTCAGCCAAATCGGATAATATTAACCCGTGCCGATTTCAATATAATGTTTGCCTGAAACATTAAACTGAAAAAAATACTCTATCTCGTTACCTACAACCACGTACTTTGTTTATAAACAAGTATTTTTTGTGTTACAAAGATTTTGGTGTTACCACAGATGACGAATAAACAAAAAGCTGTTTCCAAAAGAAAATAAAGTACAAAATTATTCTCTTCATGTTTGCAATTTTCCATCTGGATATTCTTTGCGATAGTCTGCAATAGCTTAGAAAAAGGGGAAAAAGGGGTACCTGAACTAAATATGTTTGCTGCTCAATATTTTTCCTTACGCTGTCATTGTAATCTGTCAGAAGTTTCAGTCCTCTCTCGGCAGCATCATTTGTAACCTTAAATTTTATTACATCCTGTCTCCATGAATAAACTAGCGACAACTTTTCCATTCAATGTGTAGTTGATTTAAAAATTTGGTGGAAATTAAAAACCTGGTAAAAAATGTCTGGAGGTTCCGGTTATCAGTCGGATTAGAATGTCACTGTCTTCGTGCTGTAGAAACTCTGGCACATCCTTCAATCTTAACATACATTTCTTGGGCACCTCATTAGTGTGATCCTCTTGATCTTCATCGACGTCATTTTCATCTTGATTATCATAATCAAAATCATCATTTTGATAATCATGGTCTTCCTCGATGATAATTTGCTTACAAATTTTCGTCTGCGTCTCGTTACTTACGTCATTGTTATACAGAGCTAAGGGCATACATTAATCTTTTAAATAATATAAATGATTTATGAACTTCTTTACTGTTATATCCGCCACCTTCTCAATTGGGTAATGGTATAAGCTTCTCGACAATTTTAAAGTCCCATTACCGGGACTTTTTCTGGTCGTTGAGCCACAAACCAATACTGGCAATAACAATTAATTATGAAAGCCTTAATTTGTAATAACGCTGTTGGCTATGTTGATGTCAGTTTAAATTGTTCCCGATAAAGATATATATTAAGGGCCATCTATCGAGCATGATGACAACCGACCTGGTGGCTTAAATGCAAAAGATATAAAATTATTTTTATATCCTAAAAATAACAGAACTTAAGAAACTCTTTGTAATCATTTTTTGGCAATTTTTCCTCCAAAATTTTTACACAAAAATTAAGTACTGCGCCAAAGTTTGCGTTTTGACCCTAAAATTCGTAAATCACTGCAACCACTCACATAATTATCGGTATTTATTTACGGCCAGTGTTCTTTAAATCGTTGGAATAGAACAATATTAGGACCCGAGAATGGTATGAAATGTTTAAAGGCAGTTGCGAAAATTACTTCAGCTATATGGTGTCTGCAGCTAAGGACCAGTACATCTTTATTCACCTTGCTTGCTTTCGAATACGTTTAAGCGCCATTCCAGCTGCTTGTATTGGAAGCTTCAAACTTCAATTTAGTGTCATTTTGTAATGTCCAATAGTTCAAACTTTAGAATATCAGAGCATAAACGAGATTTTTGTTCTTTTTGGATCTTCCACAATCCCCCTGGAACGAGTCGCTATGAATGCAATGCCTCCTTATATGGGTATTTCACGTCAGCTGTTCCAGCCGCGCAGGAGTAAAAGTGGGGATTCCCTATTCTAAGTATTTTTTAATTGCAAAATGGTTAACTGTGCAGTAGAATTTCCTTGTATGTATAGGTCTACGACGTTGATACTGTAAAAGTGTAAAGGTGTAGTTTACACCGGGCACAATAAGAGAACCTGTATGTAACTACGCTTATAACTTCACGCTTAAGTCGGCACGGGTTAATGTTATCCGATCACCCTCAGGAGTGGCTTTTTATACCCATAGAAACAAGTTTAGGGCGCGAGTACTCAATAAATTTTAAAGTTTGAAAAATAAGTGGCACCCTAATGAGTGTCCATTGTGCAAGGGAGAATAAAAATCTTGAAGTGAAATTTGTCCTTGCAAAGTATATTTACATTTCTATCAACATGTTTCGGTGGGCACCACCGTCATCAGTATTATAATCTACAAAAAGGAACAAGAAACAACGAATAAGCAAACGAGATATACACAAAAATTCAAGAAATTCTTCAAACAATGCAACAAATCTTTCAAAATGTCACAAATTAAAAAATCTTTCAAAAACACATACAAAACAAATTGAAATACAGGAGAACAAATATCATCGGGGTGGGCAACTGTCAAAAGGGGAATCCCACAGGGGTCAATTATAGGATGCATTTTGTTCGTAATATATTGCAATGACTTACCATGTACTCTGTCCCACGACGTCGGAAATTTTGCGGATGATACCTCCGTTATTTTCCGCACGGAGACCGAAGAACAGATGGAAGGTGAAATAAAGGGCAGCCTTCAACAATTAGAACGTTGGTTTCGAAGCAACAGCCTAAATCTTAATATAGGAAAGACAAAAATAATTAGTTTTGGCCTTTCAAGGATCATGGTGTTGATGAGTAGATTATAACGATGTGGATAGTACCAACCTCTGTGGATAGTACCAAGTTCCTGGGAGTGATGATCGACTCGCGCCTAAATTCGAAGGATCACATTGTTGAGCTACTATCCAAGATCTCTCCTTCAGATACGCACTAAGAACGATATCGGTATTGGTGTCGGAAGGAGCTGCACTGGCTTCTTATTATGCCTTTTTTGTATTCTCCAGAATAAAATACGGCATTCAGTTATGGGGAAATTCCGTAGATGCACTAAAAGTTTTCAAAATGCAGAAGTCGTATTTGAGAAATATCTTCCAACTGAGACCTCGCATTCCTGCAAAGACATCTTTAAAACAAAATACATACTTACAGTACCTTCGATCTACGTGTGGGTGTGTGCAGTCTTTGTAAAAACATACTACAACGAAATATATTCTTCATATTTGAAACTAACCATCAATATGACACGAGAGGCAATAGCACAAAACAGCTCAAAATCCCACAAACCGCATCTGCAAGCATTTACAGGGGAGTGGTAATTCAGATGCTGAAGTTATACAAGGTATACAACCATCTACCCGAAGGACTATGCAACCTCCCGAACAGGATCTTTAAAATTAAACTAAAAAAATACCTTCTCTTGAATGCATTCTATAGTACCTATACATGAATATTTTGAATGTCACAATTTTGAATTATATAATTTATCATAATTATTATGTACTAAGCATGGGCGCCGCTACAAAATGTTCCAGGGGGGACAAGATTTTTTTAGTAGTAAAAGGTGACGTAGTGTGAATGACTATACTACTTATTTTTTTATTTATTATTTTGTATAGTGTTTTCGTTGTTTTATTTGTTGTGAATGGCATTGATAGAGACATATTCGTATTTATTAGTTAGGATTCTAAAATTGAGAGACAACAAACATGACAATAATAAAAATATTTAAAAAAACCAATAGCGCATATTGTTCGTTAAATTTAAATTGCATTCACCCTGAAAAATCTCCGTTGCTATTATGGTTGTGTCATTTTTTACACATTTTATGTCATTAGCCACGGTTCTTACCCCTGTATGCTCGGCAACTTATCTATAGCATATTGATATTAAGTGAATTGCAAGAAAATTTGCTGCCCTTCTATCGTTTATTTATGTGTAATTTATAATTTTTATTAATAATATTATTTGTATTTATATATTTGTTTCAGAATCATAGAACTTTTATCCTAGAATTTTAGATTTGGTCTGATTGCCAACCAATATTGAAGAATTTTTATTATTTTGTAATATTCTGGAGTAAACATTGATAATTTTTTATAAGAATTTCCAGCTCGTGTTCATCGAGCAAGACCTATTGTATAATGAGCAACTAGCACAGCTTTCAAAACCAAAAATACAGGCACAAAATGAACACAATTGATAATTTAATTCTATAATCGTGCCAATCGAGCATCCGATAAAAAGTCTTAATAACAAATTGGCAAACAAATAAAAGGTGAAAATATTATTGTAAAATGTAACCACATAAACGGAAAACAATTACAAAATATAAAGAAAAGTTGACAAATTTGAAAATTCTGTGATAACGATCATCGACAACGAAATTCAAAATTGCTATCATTATACTATTATACGTAAACACTTAAAAGACGACAATACTAAGTCAACTAGTTTATAATAATTGTTGTTATATATAAGCTGTATGAATTATATTAGTATATTACTATTACCATAGTAGACTTTTTTTTTTAATGAACACATGTCCGGAATGTGTTGTTTGAACGTTGGAGAGAGTCTGAAGATGGAACCAATTTTACAAACAGTATAGGAAAAATTATGCCATGTACCATAGGACGACACTTTTAAAGCCAAATAACATTTGTGTGACTTTTTTTAAAGGAGTTAATGAGAACCGTTTTGTAATTGTGATACCAATTTTGGCCAATTTGTGTTATCTTGGATTCTTTTTACAGACGTTAAACAAATAAAGTTTTACATAGGTACTAATTATTTATATATTCTATAATATATTAAGGCTGTATGCAGTACCTAAACGGTGTCAGGTAGGTGGACATGAGTTCTATATCAAAAGTTCAGTACACTTTATCTATATTTTAGACTTATTTTTAACACCCACTATATTTGAGGTACGAAAAAGGTGCGAAGTACAGTAGCGCGTCGAAAATCCGAACTAATTAGGACCGAAGGTCATTCGGATTATCAAATTTTTCGGATTATCAAATATTGCAAATAAATAGCAGAAAATAAGATTGGATAGAAGTTCAATCTTAATAAAACCAACACCATTCGATTCCGCTCTCCATAAACTATAAGAATGTCAAAAAATCAAAATCGATATCGAAGGGATATCGAAGCGATATTGAAGGGTAATCGAAGGGATTTATTTATAACTTATTTATGATTAATTATGATTTATTTATTTATTACAGTAGAGCGACGATAACCCGATCTACTTGGGACCGAAGGTGATTCGGATTATTAAATATTGCAGCTACATAGTGGAAAATACGAGGATTGGATAAAAGATATAAAACAAAAGCAAAATTTTTCATAGTTGAGCGAAATTCAGAATTGTATTAATACCATTTGAGTAGCATGCTTGATACGAATTTTATATGCCCATTGTTTGAAGTTAAAACAAAAGAATCGAAAATAGTATTGTTCGCGTCCACATACTAAATATACTAGAGCCAGGAACCTTTGCGGGCTGCGGTTGACTAACCAGGGGCAAGGGGTACGTTGTTCTGCTAAGGTCATTTGACTTCGCAAAAGCAAAAGGAACGCTATATGTAACTTAGTTTTGAATAACTCAGCTAAGATCAACTAAGAACTGTGCAAATGCAAAACAGATATTAGCTGATAGTGATATTAGCCGCTGAACGATTAAGCACACTTTTTTTCGTTAGAGCTCAGTGCTTGAATGGTGCCTAATGCACTTGTAGTGGCTGAATGGAACGATATGTAGCCCACTCATTGGGGGCATTCAGCCGTTCCAGCCAAAGCTGCTTGCGCTGCCGGCGCCGAGACTAAGCGGCCGCGGCGGCTGAACGGTTAGATACAAATACATGTATTTACGCTTTGTGCTGAGTGAAAGCGCTAGAAACTCAGCTCTAAGCGTAAATGCATATATTTGTATTTGGCCGTTTAGCCGCCGCGGCCGCTTAGTCTCGGCGCCGGCAGCGCAAGCAACTTTGGCTGGAACGGCTGAATGCCCCCATTGTCATTAGTCATTACATAACCTCAAGATCTTTGATGTAAAACTTAAAAGTGCATTGGTCGCGTGTGAATTAGGTAGATATAAACTAAAATTGACAATTATACTTTTTAACGATCGAAAATCCATTAAACTGTCGATGTCATTCGTGAGAAACTGATTTTCTCCTTCATTTATTAAGGAGACAGTATAAACCATATGAGGTAAGAAAATGCCGAGAACGATGCTTAGTTTGTATCCCACTTTACATCAAGATAGTCTAATACCACACTTCATTTGGATATTACATAGCTTATAGCCTTGAAACTATTGCAGCACTTCTTTTTTGTTTGTATTTCAGATTTGAGGAAATTAAACAAATATGACTACGTTTCAACAGTCGTCAATGAAACTTGTAGGAAACGATGCGATTGAAGACCTTCCACCAGTAAAGAAATTCAGTTGCAGGTTATGCGGGGTTAATTTTAGCAAGAAGGAGTTTTTGATAAGTCATGAAAACTTTTGCAACGATAATCCCACAGACCAGTTGGGCGCAGACAAAAGTATGCTCTTCGCATTATTGCTTTCACTTTTAAAGTGTAACTTATATTTTGCTTTTATTGTTTTAGTCACTAAGCCTCGTAAAGAGAAGATCCATGTCACAACAGAACCAATGTAAGTTTTCTATAATCCAACCTAAAACTCATTTTTAATGTGGAACTATATCCACAAAAGTTGCTCAATATATGCCCCTTGTTCACCAATTTTTAGCTGCTAGACCTAATCGGCTTGGCTAACCTCTAATAGGATATTTGACTGTGTTAAAAATATCATTTGGATTATAGTCATCCTAATAGATTACAGTTTAAGGAAACTATTTGTTATTACTTTTCCAAAAATATATGCTTTATTTCTATTAAAAACAAAAGTTAAAATTGAATTTTATTCACGTCCTATCACGTGATTGAAAGCAGTCTGTAGTTGGCTCATTCTCCAGTGACGTCACATCATATTAAGTTTGTGCTTTTTCCCGTTTGACTTTACTACATTAGTTTCCAAACAGTAGAAAACAACTTTGTTAAAGCTGATAGTGGTAATCTACTGAAGATAAAGCTTTGATGGTGGGATTTTTCTTTAAAAATAATCCTTATTTGTATGCTCCGGAACTAACTAACGTACAAAATGTGCAATGTATCCATAACTTTGTAGGTTAGGTTAGTCCTAATCTCAAACAGTCAGATTATACATGGTTGAAAACACGAGAGATATTATGTAACTGCGGAGGAGGACGCATAGACTAACGCATAGCGATGGCAGTCAGCGTGATACAGACGTGATAATACGTTCCTTACGAATAACGCAATCTTTACTTATGCCATGAACGAAATAAATCATATAAAATAAATGATTGATACAAATTATGGATACCTAATATTTTTATTTAGTTATGTTGACGTCGAATTACTGTTGAAACTGTGTAAATACAACTGAAACTAATGTGTAAATAATCAGACACAAATACATAAGCGTATTGGTGGCCATAGCTAACACAGCTAACGCTATATGTCAAAGGAAAAAAAAATGATACAAATTATGGATACTAATACTAATAATAATAATACTAATACTAATATTTTTATCTAGTTATTTTGACGTCGAATAACTGTTGAACTACTTTGATTTGATTATTTTTTCGGTATATAGTGAGCATTACACTCTTGAAGATTATCACTAGCTTTTATTTTTATTTTTTTCATTTAATATCTCTATTTTTTTGCCGATGGTAACAGTGGAAATAAAAAGTAATAGAATAATGGCGTTGTTTTCTTCTATAGCACTTACCCGGTCTATAAACATAATATCGTTATCGGTATTTGTATTTCACGGTGACATAAATAAATATGGATCAGGAGGAAATTTTCATGAATCGAATTAAATTGAAACATTTTTTAAACATTCTAAAATAGGGGATTAAATTTCATTTAAAAATTTATGAGAAGAATTTAAAATGTACATAATTTTTAATAGGTTTTTTTAAATGTTTCTTACGTGCGTGTCGAAGGCTTGTATCCACAATTATTTCTATTCACATTATGTTCATTCTTGAATTATGATATGTAGAAGAACGAATTGGTCAAAAATTATGTTGTAAAACGTTGTAGATAATAAAACACAATACCTGTCGAAATATCAAAGTCCGCTAATGCAATATCAGGTGCATTTTAATTATTTAACACAATCTGATCAATATCGAAAAAACAATTAAATATATGAATAGTGAACCACAGTCTGCAATGATGCAGAGTGTTTACTTGACAAAAATGAGTCAAAGCAAAAAAATTAAATAAAAATTATGATTCCATTTAAAATAACGAAGTTGATACCGATTTCCTGTTGACCGGATGTAAGAGTAAATTACAGAGTATTTTAAATCAAAAGTTCGGATTGAGTAGAGCCGGATTCCAGAAATTCATGTTTGAATATAGAATATAGAAATAGCGGTACATCCATAAATTCCGGGTCAGCTCACCTCATACCCTGACAACTCATACCAGGACAACTCATACCAAGGGACAACTCGTACCACAACTCATACCGGGACACGTCATACCAAGGGACAACTCATACCAGGACAACTCATACCAAGGGACAACTCATACCAAGGGACAACTCATACCATGACAACTCATACCGGGACACCTCATACCAAGGGACAGATCACACCAGGACAATTCATACCAGGACAACTCATACCAAGACAACTCATACCAGGACAACTCATACCAGGACAACTCATACCAGGACAACTGATACCAGGACTACTCATACCAGGACAACTCATACCAGGACAACTCATACCAAGGGACAACTCATACCGGGACACCTCATGTTTTTGTTCATCAGCTTTGGCTGGGCGATATTCAACTTTTTTATTTCTTATGGAGGCGTTATTGAATTTTTACAGATTATTGAATAAAATATATAATATATATATATATAATATATTAATATATATATAATATATATAATAATTAATTAATATAATATATATATATAATATTATATAATAAATATTATAAATAGAATATTGAATATTTTAAATAGAATTGACTTGAATAAACTTATTAATGAATTTTCCGTCATGTACCAATCTGAATCTTTTCGATTTCAGTGTATCCGAACTAATTATACGTATAAAGAAAATAAGACTTGGCTGACGCATTATTTATTGCATCTGGGTAATTCCATGTCAAATCAGTACAGTTTTTTCTCACCACCTTTGATTCTGATGACATTTTGTACAATTGTTGTGTTCATGTAGTTAAAGAAAAATACAAAATTTTATGATAAAATAAATAAGTTATCCCATAATTCCAAAACGGTTATGCTTATGGTTATGTTAATTCTTATGGGTAATATTACCGAGTTCGATGCGATTATATTACCAATCAAAATTAACATGCGTTCGGTAATATCACCGTTAATTTAATATCATCAGTAGTTACGTTGTGTTTGTGTTCATGTTCCATAACTCTTTAACTAGATGGCGGTAGCCTTCCGCGTTGTATAAAATCGAATAGTTAATGTTAACATCATGTAATTCTGGTTTGTTTGTATTTTTTAAATTGATAGTTGATGCATGTATTGTACTCAGTGAACTGTATATACTACGTATAACGGGAAGGATCCGTAATGGTCAGTACGTGATGCAAATTCATTTGGTATGCAACCCGCAGTGCAGTGGTTAAGCTATCTCTTTCTATCTCATACGGTACTATCACCGTATGCGGTTTGAATTTAAGTTTTTTATTTGGAATATCTTTTTCAATTTAATTGGAACCATTTAATCAACCCTTAACTCTTGCAGAGACTTAAATACATGAGAAAATAATCGCAGATTTAATAAAAATTATATTTTATTCATATATTCCGCCTAATTAAGATTTACAGACTATATAGGTACTATCGCGAGAATAAAAACGGGGACACTCTAATTTGCACTGATTAAACTGGGCTTGTTAATGCCATATCAGTACACTTGTCAGGTCACATTAATGTCATCTTGAATTTTGACGTAATAAATAAACGTTTCGCAATTGAAGGAATTTTAGAAGGCAAATTAAAACTCGACTACATGTTAAATCAGCATTCGAGAACTTGTTATTGAATTAAGTGTCGGCAAGAATACCGCGAAGAATAAAATTGATGGAACCGGAAGAAAATTGTAGGTTGACAAACACTGTCAGAGTTTAGACATCATAGGTTAACAAATACTGTCAGTGTAAATGTTACACAACTAAAATTGTTAAGAATATAATAGCGTTTTGGATTTATACAATTTTATGCAGTCACTCGGTGCGAATTGCACCGTAAAGATGCAAAAGTGCACAATTTTCACGCAGTATTGCATTGTTTTGGTGCAATTCTTTAAAACCAACTTCACGGTGAACTAGTTCATAACCTAAAATACGTGACTTTCAAAGGTTCTTACGAAACTATTTATGATTATATTTAGCTTCCCGGGTGTTATTCTTATATATTTTATCTATGTTTATCATCTCAACACAAAAAGTAATGACATATTCATCGATTAAGCCTGTCAAGAAGAGTGCTCTGAGCGCGTGCCGAACACACGGCACGAAACGAGTGGAAAAGCCGAACACTCAAACCCGCACCAGCACGATGCTGGTGCAGCCGAGTGTAGTAAATCGAAAACGCTATAAAAGCCCAATTTCACTTTGCTGTCCCCGTTTTTTATGCTCGCGATGGTACTCTCAAATTATATATTCGTAGTTATTCTTTAATTTGAAACATTTGAAGTCCAATAACTAAATGCTCTTTGTATTATTGAATTAAGGAAATGCATTATGACATTAAAAGTAGTCCAGATGATGCTGATTATATTTATTCGATAATATTAATGCTTATAAATTATTTTTCACATTTTAAAATTTTATTCATTCGAAATATGTATACATTGAGCACGTAAAGTAAGGAAACATGACACAATGGCTGAAATGGTTTGTTATTTAACAAATTTCGTCGACTTTAATTATCAAAATATACATATTTACATCAAATTTAATTTCCGACTTTCAATTGTTTTCGACTTTTGTCGCCATCGACACTTACTACATGGCAACTCCATATTTTTTGCACTGGTATTGATAGGTCTGTTAATTGTAAATATAATTGTAAAGAAAAACATTTAAAAAAATTGAGAAAGAGACAGTTGAAACTTAGTGTTATATTGATAAGTTTTTTGTTTGTGGTAAGCGAATAGGCGTTTTCAAAAGCTGCATATCTAGTCAGGTTATTGCGTTTTTTACGTTTTTTTTATGCAGCTGTTCGCACCCCACTTAAAGAATCGCTGTAAATGCGTCAAAACCATTTAGGAACAAATTTTTGCAATTTCACGTAAACATACAGAGATTTAGATTTATGATGAAACATTGTCGCCAACGTCGGAAATTTCTTATTTTCTTTGTCGGCACCGGCGCACAGTGGTTGAAAATGAGAATATAGCCGTTCAAAATTATTTTAGAACATATGACAAAATCGATATCTGCATAATTTCAGGTTATGGTAAATGAAATTATTGCTTATTGTCGTTTGATTTTTTTTTTCAGATTGGACATAAAAGTTGAAGTGCAATTAACGGAACCTACTGTATCTGGCTCTGCTTGTACAGTATCCGGACAATCGTTAGACCCTCCAAAGGCAGAGACACCCGAGGAAGTATTACCGTTTAGCAAGTACGACGAGGCAACTGCACAATCAGCGCAACTTGACTTTGTAAAAGTTTGTAAAGCAGAGAAGCAATATAAATGCCACATTTGCGACTATACTACTTTGCAACCTCAATTCCTAAAAGCACATGAAAAAAGCAACGAAGACATACAAAGAAGATGTCACTTAAAGCGCACACGAGAATGCATACAGGAGAAAACCCATTTAAATGCACCTTATGTGATTATGCTAGTACAACAAGCAGTGTTCTTAAAGTACATATGATAATGCATACAGGAGAAAAGCCATTTAAATGCACCTTATGTGATTATCCTAGTGCACATCGGTGTGCTCTTACACAGCATATATGACAACACATACAGGAGAGAGACCATTTAAATGCACATTATGTGATTATGCTAGTTCAAGTCGTGGTCGTCTTACAGAACATGAGAACGCATACAGGAGAGAGACCATTTAAGTGCATCTTATGTGATTATGCTGCTGCAGCAAGGAGTAATCTTAAACAGCACATGAGAATGCCTACAGGAGTAAAACCATTTAAATGCACCTTATGTGATTTTACTAGCACAACAAGCAGTGATCTTAAAGTACATATGAGAATGCATACAGGAGAAAAGCTATGTAAATGCACCTTATGTGATTATGCTACTACAACTAGCAATCGTCTTGTAGTACATATGAGAAATTATACAGGGGAAAAAACCATTTAAATACACCTTATGCGATTATGCTAGTGCACATCAGTTTGTTCATACACAGCATATGAAAACGCATACCGGAGAGACCGTTTAAGTGCGACTTTTGTGATTATGCTAGTGCACATCAGTTTGCTCTTACACAGCATATGAGAATGCATACAGGAGAAAAACCATATATGTAAATGCACCTTGTGTAGTCACGCTAACATACAAAAAAGTGGTCTTATGACGCATAAGAGAGCGCATACCGGAGAGAGACCATTTAAGTGCATCGTTTGTGATTATGCTACTGCAAGGAGGAGTAGTATTAAACTGCCCTTTCAGTGCCTTTCATGTGATTACACTTCTGCAAATAGAGTTAGTCTTAAACATCATTTGACGACGCATACCGGAGAGAAACCGTATGTGATTATGCTGCTACAACAAGGGATAGTATTAAAGTGCATATGAGAAAGCATTCAAGAGAAAAACCACTTAAATGCACCTTATGTGATTTTTCTACCGCATACTCTGCTAGTCTTATAATGCAAATGAAAACGCATACAGGCGAGAGACCATTTAAGTGCACGCTATGTTATTTTGCTAGTAAACAAAATATTAATCTTGTACAGCATATGAGAGGTGAGCATATTCTCACCAGTATGCGAAACCATTTAAATGCTCCCTGTGTGATTATGCTAGTACACAGAATGGTTGTCTTACAAGGCATATGAATTCGCATACTTGTGAGAATTTAATTGATGACTCTTTCTTCTGCAAGAAAGAGTCATCTTAAGGTTCATATTATGAGAATGCACACTGGAAAGAAACTGTTATAATGTGGTGTCTATATTAGAATAGTTTAGTTTGTAATTTGTGTTGCGTACTCACAGTCGTGTAGATAGAGTGTACAATGATGACGTCAAATGTTTACAGTGTATTATGTTAGAAACACATAGTTAAAATAAATTTTAATAACAATAGTTGTGTTGTTAATATTACATGGCGCAGTCAGAAGAACCGGCAAGGACGTTAACCAGTGGCCAAAAGAGCACAGAAGAAAGCATTCCAATCTTCTACTCATGGTATCTGGTACCTTAAGATAACGATCCAGACTTTGAATACCATGTTACCACCCAGCCTACTGGGTAGGTGTGGTTAGCCGAGCGGTTAGCTAATTTATTTGATGTTATATGCACAGGTGACAAAGTAGAGCAACAAGGATTGGAACTTTTATCTCGTACGAATGTTGATTTTATTATTCGAGATAACAGACGCACTTACCGTTATTTCTATCTATCACACTAAGTATTTAGAACAGTCTTATTCATTGGGTAAACGGGGAATTACTCCTGAACTAATAAAATAAAACACTAAGGCAAGGTTCAAATTAAATTATATATATATATATATTAAGAAAGAAAATAAAATTTGCAAACAAAGATTCAAATTATATCAACTGTTTTAAAAGAATAACAAACAGACAAAATTCAAATTAAATCAAACTTTAAGAATAATTATAAATTTGCAACAAAGACTCAAACTAGACAACTGTAATGACAATAAGTATAAATTGCGACAAAGTCTCAAGTCAACTCAATTATATTAAAAGTAAATATAATTTTCAACCAAGATTCAAAATAAATTGAATATTCAAAAAGAATCGCAATATGCATGGCATGCAAAATTCCTATCTTTAAATAAACGCAATTTTTTACATTTGCTACTTTCAAATGTTTCTCACATGCTCTCAACAATTAAAATTAAATTGTTGTGACGTTTGAGTAATAGAGTGCTTCTTATTGTAGAGAAAATTCCCTTTTTTCAAGGGAAATCGCTGCAAACTGTATGATTATAATAACAATTACTGTACCATCATAATTTTTAAAAAATATTTAGGGGTCGCAACAGTTTGTTAACACGGAGAATTTAACTGAAAAACCCGGAGAATGGTCGCCAAACCCGAAGATCTGGGTCTAAATGACCATGTTGGCAACCCTAGCGAGGACTATGAAAGTTCTATATCATCGACTAAAATACTCAAACACTGTCCAGTTTGAATATTTGTACAAATAGAAAGCAATAAATTGTAACCACCCGGGATACGGATTAATGTAAAGTATGGGAAATTAGACGCTGGATATGGATTAGTAATAATTATTTCATAGACTTTAATAATTGATAATTGTTGAAACGGGCGCAGCTGCATTTAACGCGGGTTATCAGCGGATGTTTAACAACGGCTTGAAAACTCGCGTTTAGTTTACTTTCTGTTGGTACTTCTCTGTAGGTGCCTTTGTTAAGCGGATCAAGAACTTTGAAAATAGAGCTAGATTACATCAACTGTTTATGTTCAAAGAACTAGCTGTGAAGCTCTTTGTTCTCTGGCCTGTGGGAATGGTTTTTGATGACATAGACAAACTCCCCAAACGGCTGATGTAAAAGAGACGTGGGTTGAAAAATAGCGGAACGGTTATTGGTAGGTTATTTCATTTCCCTTCAAGCTCTCTAATCAGGGGAATGGTGTTGAAGCTTTTGATTTACTTTTTTGGGAAAAGGGTTGTACTTTTATTGGTTACCATGATAAGTTGTGTTTGCCCTGTTGTGGGGGCTTTTAGAATACCACAACCGCAGGACGGTGCGGAGTAAAAGGCCCGAACGTCCACCGGGAGTTTGAAGGACGACTTCACTTGCCTTCAAGCTCTCTATCAGGGGAATATTGTTTATTGTTTTGGTTTTCATTGGTTTAATTGTTTAGTATGGGTTGTACTTTGTTTTCTTTTGCTTTTTGAGAGACGCGTTAGCTCTGTGGCTGGGCTAAAGAATTGTGCCACCGCATGGACGGCGTGGGGTAAAAGTCCCCTAATGTCCACCACGGAAGAAGTCCTCACGGGATGGTAAATTTTAGTTGCATTTTCTTGTGTTTTAATTATTTTAGTTGTCTAATTTTATTTTTTTTTTGTTTTTGTGTGTGACTATAGACAATCAATGTGTTGTGTTACTTCCGCACGTTACCGAGGAGGCTGGCCTGGTGCTTGCAGCCCTCAGTACCCGGGGAAATGGGACGTCCGGCACGAGAAAGGTCAACCTAGTTCTGGGGATGGTTTGCTGATTTCAGCGTGGCTATCAGTGGACTGCATGGAGTCCACGTTATACATTCCGACTGGCTGCGGGTGTTTGCTGCAAGCGAGGTTCTGGAACTCGCTTATCTTCTGGGCTGTTTCAAAGAGAGTCATTAAGGAGGCACCCCCCCTGGAGCCTTCTCACATCGTCACAATGGAACCTGTCGCCCCCAGTGACAACTCCAGCTCGCACTCTGCGGGCCTTTTGCGGCACGACAACTCCAGCCTGCATACAGCGGGCCCTTTGCGGCTCGACAACTCCTGCTCGCTTTCAGCGGGCGACCGAATCGGCAGCTCAAAACCAGCTACTCAGCTGGTGTACCCCTCTTCTGGACAGCCAACGCTGGCAACAGATGAACAACTGACCGCCGTCACCACGTGATCCCGGAAGGTGGAGGCGCCGGTGATGTATCAGTGTGAAGAATATTTTGCTTATTCCTTGTGGTTGACTATAGTTATTTTGCTAACTGTTTTGTGCTTAGAATTAAGATGGTTATTATATAGGGTGTATTTTACCAGCGCCAAATTTCCCCTACGGGTTTTTGTTAGTAATGGGTTGATTTGTTGTTGTACAAGGAAGGGTACTTAGAGCAAGTACCCTTCTTGTTTTAAGGAGGGGGCAGTGTAACCACCCGGGATACGGATTAATGTAAAGTATGGGAAATTAGACGCTGGATATGGATTAGTAATAATTATTTCATAGACTTTAATAATTGATAATTGTTGAAACGGGCGCAGCTGCCTTTAACGCGGGTTATCAGCGGATGTTTAACAACGGCTTGAAAACTCGCGTTTAGTTTATTTTCTGTTGGTACTTCTCTGTAGGTGCCTTTGTTAAGCGGATCAAGAACTTTGAAAATAGAGCTAGATTACATCAACTGTTTACGTTCAAAGAACTAGCTGTGAAACTCTTTGTTCTCTGGCCTGTGGGAATGGCTTTTGATGATATAGACAAATTCCTCAAACGGCCGATGTAAAACAGACGTGGGTTGGAAAATAGCAGAACGGTTATTGGTAGGTTATTTTTTAAAAGTGGGTTTTGTGGGCTGGCTTGGAAAACGTTTAACGGTGGGGAGAATCAGGGAATGGGTAAGATGCTGGTCGCGAAAAGTGGAGTAGTGAGTGAGGTTTTAGATTCAGTCCGTTTTTAGATTCAGTTTTGGATTCAGGTTTCGAATTGAGGTTTTAATTCCGGTATTGAACGCAGTGAGGAATTCTTGGGTCAGTGGGGGCCGTGGGCCCATAGTTGGGGTTCTTGTAGTTTGGTCAGGGTCAAATTTGGTTGTGGAATATTTGGCGTCATTATTGTTCCGTTCATTTGTGAGAGTTTTGGTGATCGTTAAGCCGTGGCTAAGAATTGGATTTTACTAGATCGCAGAAAACACCTGGTAGGATAACTCTGTTTTTTTTTTATTTGTTCATTTTGTATGTACTGAAAATTGTCCAACTGTTCGTGTATGTTGTCTGATAAAGTAACGTTTATATTGTATGAGAGAAAAGTGCTGCTGCCCGATCGAAGTGTAGGTCTTTTATAAGTTAATGTTCACATTGCCATAATTATTGTTCTTGTAAGTGTTTTAGTTTGATTCTTTGTCGAAGTTAGTGGTACTTTTTAAATGTTTGAGTAAATCTTGTTGCGTATTGCGATTCTTTATGAATATTCGATTTATTTTGAATCTTGTTTGAAATTTATATTTATTTTTAATATAAGTGAGTTGACTTGAGACTGTCGCATTTATGCTTATTGTCATTACATTTGTCTAGTTGAGTCTTTGTTGTAATTTATAATTATTCCTGATAATTGATTTAATTTGATTTGTTTTATCTATTTGATTTAAATTAGTTTGATTGATAATCAGAATATTTGTTTGCCAATTTTATTCACTTTCTTAATATACTTTAGTTTTAATTGAATCTGGCTTTAGTTGTTTTTATTTTACTATTTCAAGTTTGTCCCTATTTACCTAGTGAACAAAAATTCTAAATATTTAGTGTGATAGATGAAAATAACGGTAAGTGCAGTCTAATATCTCGAATATTAACACCAACATTCGCATGAGATAAATCTTCCAACCCCTTTTGCTCCACTTTAAGTCACCTGTGCATATAACATCAAATAAATTAGCTAACCGCTCGGCTAACCATTACTACCCAGGTACCCAGTAGGCTGGGTGGTAACAAAATTAATTTTTTTAGGTTATACCCAGTGGCGTGCGGTGCTTTTGTTCATAAGGTGTGCAGCGAAAAATAAATACTTGTAAATGTTTAATAAAAGATATAAGTTGCCTAAAAATGTATAAAAATGGTAAGCTTACAGTCAAAATCAAGCGCAAGAGGCACAAGGCATCAGATATCAGGCAACAAAATGATGCATCAGTGTTTTTTGTTACAATTTTGCGTTGTTTCTTGTGATTGATTTGTGTTTTTCTAGTTTTTGGCTAATGATGATTTGTTGATCAAAACTTGTACATAAGTACCCATTCTAGCAAAATTGAGGGTGTTATTTAACTCCTATCCTATCCTTTATTAAATATATTTACTTATATGTTATTAATAACTCAATGCTCCTTTACGTATTTTAACAACATTTATGACATTTGCATAAATCAAAGGAATATCCCGGAAAGGTCAAGTTCATAAAAACAACTGTTTTTTCAGGTCGACGTTTCGCTTTATTAGGTTGTTAAAGCTTAATCATGACCCAATCTATAAATTGAGAGCAAAATGAGCAAACAATTGCATAATAAACAAATTATACTTACAAATGTTGTGTGATAGGAGGCAAAAAAGCGTACATAGATTGAATTATTTAGTTCCACTGAGGCACAGCGCCAAAAACAAACCACCCAAACACAGCGGTGACGACCTCTCGTACATTTGAGGAAGTTAGGCTCAATAATAATTACATTTAAAACTATAATTCTACAACAGAACCAACACACAACGTGAAGAGACGCCGAGAAAATGGCGTGCCAAGAAAACAACTTTTTGTACTGAACGAACGTCAAGTGGATAAAATAGTTAACTGCACATGCAGGTAATGGCGGCAAAATTATTTGAAATTTGAAATTTGAATTATGAAATTTTGAAAAGTTTACAACTGCAAAACTAATAACATAATGAAAAAGGTTACAAATATGAAAATTGAAAGATTAAGTAATTTAGGGGTTAGTTCTATGACCAGCTCTATACAATTCAATCAAATTAGCGTAGACATTACTTATGCCCGCAACGTCGGTGCGGTGATTAACAGTGTTTTCACTCACTTTAATGTAAAACATTTCCAGGAAATTACGACCATAGTAACCTCTCTCGGCTGCCAAGATCTTAGTGTTCAAAAAATCAAATGTATGGTTATTATGCAACGCATGTGAGGCAAGCGCGCACGCATCACGTTTCACTCTTATGTCACTGCGGTGCTTGCACAATCTGCACGATAACCACTGCCTAGTCTGGCCAATATATCTACCCTCACAATTTAAGCACTTAATATCGTAAATGACATTGCTCTTGAAGAGAGCCGGTGTAGGAGATTTTAATTTAGACTGGAGTTGTCCAGCGATATTAGGCTGAAAACAACCCAATCTTATTGAAGGGTCTTTAAATATTTGTTTAATGACATTGGTCAGCCCCTCGATGTGGGGGAACCGGATATATTTAAGCTGAGGGGTTGGGTTATCTCTTTGAAGGGTATCATTGACAGAAACAGCAACGGCATCGACAGTCAAGGGTTCATTTGCAACTACAACCCCAGTGGCGGGTGAGCAAAAAATTACAGATCTGGCTAACCGAGGGGGATAACCATTATTTATAAAAATATGTAACAACTTATTAAGATTTGACTGAAGTTTTGAAGGGTGGCAAATTTTTCTGATGCGGTGTGTCATACACCTAATTACACCGATCTTTTGTCCGAAAGTGTGAGCAGATTTAAAATTAAGGTATCTACCTGAGAACGTGGGTTTAGTGTACCAATCGAAAGAGATGGTGTTGTCAGCCTCTCTTATAACTCTTGTATCCAAGAAAGGGACAGAACGTTCAGATTCACCCTCTATTGTGAATTGAAGGCGAGGATGAAAACTATTAAATGCATGTAAGAGTGATTGTTCCATGTTTTCAGGGAAAGCGAGAAGTAGGTCGTCTACATATTTTACAATGAACGGAAGCCGGAAGGGCAGAGTGGGGATCACCAAATCCAGAAGGTCATCCAAGACCAACTGGGCCAAGATTGGTGAAAGTGGTGAGCCCATGGGGCTGCCATACAGCTGTTGAAAGAATTTATCTTGATAAGCAAAGAAACAATTTTCATAAATGAAAGAAAGAACGCGTTTTAGGTCACCTTTAGTGAACCTACTACTCTCATCAATGAGCGTCCAGTGCCTATCAATGGCATCCACGATCATGCCCAGGGGGAGGTTGGTAAAAAGGGAGACTACGTCCAATGATGCAAGTACGTACCCATCAGGTATTTGAAAACCATTAAACTTTTCCACAAAATCAAATACATTTTTTATATTATACTGCGTTCTGTCACCTATAGCGGTGGTAAGCACCTGAGAGACATGTTTGGCCAATTTGTAGTCAGCTGACCCAACAGAGGAGACAATCGGTCTGACAGGGCACCGCTGCTTATGGACCTTGGGGAGACAATAGAGTTTGGGGAGTGCGGAATTGTGTGTTGCCAGCTGGCGACCCAGTTCGGCATCAACACTGCCACCATCCACCAAAGATTTAACGAGGGTATTAGTACGTCGTTGAAGGGATGACAAAGGATCTCTAAGTACGATTTTGTAAGTAGTGTTATCATCCAACAGGTCATTCACCCTTTCATGATAAAGTTCCCCAGTCATAATGACAGTAGCAGCCCCCTTGTCAGCACGAGTAATAATGATATTAGGGTTTTGTTCCAAAAATGACTTGGTCTCTCTGAATCTTTGCAGGATGTCTCTCTGAGAGTAGCTAGAGTGGATAGGTTTTGTGAGGAAGTTGGTCAAAGAATGGACGGCTCTGGAGCGAAGAAGATCGTGGTTGTCCCTGCTGAAGGCATGTACAAGGTTCTCGACACTCATGAGAAGCTTTGGCATGTCGATGCAAGTTGGAGTGACCTGAAGGGCAAATTTTGGTCCTAAGGACAAAAATTCCGAAACACGAGGGGGAACCTGAACTTCCGAAAGATTCACCAACCACTTGTCATTACTTATGAAAAAATTATTACTACCACGAGCATTATCTAGAAGTCTATTAAATTTGTTAACATTAGAAGTACGAGTTTTTTTAAAAAATTTTTTATATTTATGTTTTATATGGTCAATGCAAATTTGAAAAATGTTATACGGAACTCTCTGTTTCACACTATCGGACAAACGGTCAATATCTCTCTGAAGGGCGTTAATAGAATCAATGGTTATCTGAATTTCAATGGTTAAAAGTTTGCTTGCCAACCTGCATCTGAAGTCCTCAATCCTGCTAGCCATCCTTCGTGGACCCTGGCTAACAAGAGACATAAAATTCTTCGAACCGTCGGTGACGTGCCTCGGAAGGAGTCCAGCGGTGCGACATCTCAGCAGAAAAACTCTTCTGTTGCACAATTTTGCCATCCTGATGTTCAAACGCTCTAATCTGCCTATACTGGCGGAGGTGGTACGGCCGTACGTACTCTTGATGTTGGAGTAGAAACCGGTAGCACCTGTAATCATGCTTGGTGGAAGTATCGACCCACTTGTTGGCAAACAATCAAAGGAATATCCCGGAAAGGTCAAGTTCATAAAAACAACTGTTTTTTCAGGTCGACGTTTCGCTTTATTAGGTTGTTAAAGCTTAATCATGACCCAATCTATAAATTGAGAGCAAAATGAGCAAACAATTGCATAATAAACAAATTATACTTACAAATGTTGTGTGATAGGAGGCAAAAAAGCGTACATAGATTGAATTATTTAGTTCCACTGAGGCACACAACATTTGTAAGTATAATTTGTTTATTATGCAATTGTTTGCTCATTTTGCTCTCAATTTATAGATTGGGTCATGATTAAGCTTTAACAACCTAATAAAGCGAAACGTCGACCTGAAAAAACAGTTGTTTTTATGAACTTGACCTTTCCGGGATATTCCTTTGATTGTTTGCCAACAAGTGGGTCGATACTTCCACCAAGCATGATTACAGGTGCTACCGGTTTCTACTCCAACATCAAGAGTACGTACGGCCGTACCACCTCCGCCAGTATAGGCAGATTAGAGCGTTTGAACATCAGGATGGCAAAATTGTGCAACAGAAGAGTTTTTCTGCTGAGATGTCGCACCGCTGGACTCCTTCCGAGGCACGTCACCGACGGTTCGAAGAATTTTATGTCTCTTGTTAGCCAGGGTCCACGAAGGATGGCTAGCAGGATTGAGGACTTCAGATGCAGGTTGGCAAGCAAACTTTTAACCATTGAAATTCAGATAACCATTGATTCTATTAACGCCCTTCAGAGAGATATTGACCGTTTGTCCGATAGTGTGAAACAGAGAGTTCCGTATAACATTTTTCAAATTTGCATTGACCATATAAAACATAAATATAAAAATTTTTTTAAAAAAACTCGTACTTCTAATGTTAACAAATTTAATAGACTTCTAGATAATGCTCGTGGTAGTAATAATTTTTTCATAAGTAATGACAAGTGGTTGGTGAATCTTTCGGAAGTTCAGGTTCCCCCTCGTGTTTCGGAATTTTTGTCCTTAGGACCAAAATTTGCCCTTCAGGTCACTCCAACTTGCATCGACATGCCAAAGCTTCTCATGAGTGTCGAGAACCTTGTACATGCCTTCAGCAGGGACAACCACGATCTTCTTCGCTCCAGAGCCGTCCATTCTTTGACCAACTTCCTCACAAAACCTATCCACTCTAGCTACTCTCAGAGAGACATCCTGCAAAGATTCAGAGAGACCAAGTCATTTTTGGAACAAAACCCTAATATCATTATTACTCGTGCTGACAAGGGGGCTGCTACTGTCATTATGACTGGGGAACTTTATCATGAAAGGGTGAATGACCTGTTGGATGATAACACTACTTACAAAATCGTACTTAGAGATCCTTTGTCATCCCTTCAACGACGTACTAATACCCTCGTTAAATCTTTGGTGGATGGTGGCAGTGTTGATGCCGAACTGGGTCGCCAGCTGGCAACACACAATTCCGCACTCCCCAAACTCTATTGTCTCCCCAAGGTCCATAAGCAGCGGTGCCCTGTCAGACCGATTGTCTCCTCTGTTGGGTCAGCTGACTACAAATTGGCCAAACATGTCTCTCAGGTGCTTACCACCGCTATAGGTGACAGAACGCAGTATAATATAAAAAATGTATTTGATTTTGTGGAAAAGTTTAATGGTTTTCAAATACCTGATGGGTACGTACTTGCATCATTGGACGTAGTCTCCCTTTTTACCAACCTCCCCCTGGGCATGATCGTGGATGCCATTGATAGGCACTGGACGCTCATTGATGAGAGTAGTAGGTTCACTAAAGGTGACCTAAAACGCGTTCTTTCTTTCATTTATGAAAATTGTTTCTTTGCTTATCAAGATAAATTCTTTCAACAGCTGTATGGCAGCCCCATGGGCTCACCACTTTCACCAATCTTGGCCCAGTTGGTCTTGGATGACCTTCTGGATTTGGTGATCCCCACTCTGCCCTTCCGGCTTCCGTTCATTGTAAAATATGTAGACGACCTACTTCTCGCTTTCCCTGAAAACATGGAACAATCACTCTTACATGCATTTAATAGTTTTCATCCTCGCCTTCAATTCACAATAGAGGGTGAATCTGAACGTTCTGTCCCTTTCTTGGATACAAGAGTTATAAGAGAGGCTGACAACACCATCTCTTTCGATTGGTACACTAAACCCACGTTCTCAGGTAGATACCTTAATTTTAAATCTGCTCACACTTTCGGACAAAAGATCGGTGTAATTAGGTGTATGACACACCGCATCAGAAAAATTTGTCACCCTTCAAAACTTCAGTCAAATCTTAATAAGTTGTTACATATTTTTATAAATAATGGTTATCCCCCTCGGTTAGCCAGATCTGTAATTTTTTGCTCACCCGCCACTGGGGTTGTAGTTGCAAATGAACCCTTGACTGTCGATGCCGTTGCTGTTTCTGTCAATGATACCCTTCAAAGAGATAACCCAACCCCTCAGGTTAAATATTTCCGGTTCCCCCACATCGAGGGGCTGACCAATGTCATTAAACAAATATTTAAAGACCCTTCAATAAGATTGGGTTGTTTTCAGCCTAATATCGCTGGACAACTCCAGTCTAAATTAAAATCTCCTACACCGGCTCTCTTCAAGAGCAATGTCATTTACGATATTAAGTGCTTAAATTGTGAGGGTAGATATATTGGCCAGACTAGGCAGTGGTTATCGTGCAGATTGTGCAAGCACCGCAGTGACATAAGAGTGAAACGTGATGCGTGCGCGCTTGCCTCACATGCGTTGCATAATAACCATACATTTGATTTTTTGAACACTAAGATCTTGGCAGCCGAGAGAGGTTACTATGGTCGTAATTTCCTGGAAATGTTTTACATTAAAGTGAGTGAAAACACTGTTAATCACCGCACCGACGTTGCGGGCATAAGTAATGTCTACGCTAATTTGATTGAATTGTATAGAGCTGGTCATAGAACTAACCCCTAAATTACTTAATCTTTCAATTTTCATATTTGTAACCTTTTTCATTATGTTATTAGTTTTGCAGTTGTAAACTTTTCAAAATTTCATAATTCAAATTTCAAATTTCAAATAATTTTGCCGCCATTACCTGCATGTGCAGTTAACTATTTTATCCACTTGACGTTCGTTCAGTACAAAAAGTTGTTTTCTTGGCACGCCATTTTCTCGGCGTCTCTTCACGTTGTGTGTTGGTTCTGTTGTAGAATTATAGTTTTAAATGTAATTATTATTGAGCCTAACTTCCTCAAATGTACGAGAGGTCGTCACCGCTGTGTTTGGGTGGTTTGTTTTTGGCGCTGTGCCTCAGTGGAACTAAATAATTCAATCTATGTACGCTTTTTTGCTTCCTATCACACAACATTTGTAAGTATAATTTGTTTATTATGCAATTGTTTGCTCATTTTGCTCTCAATTTATAGATTGGGTCATGATTAAGCTTTAACAACCTAATAAAGCGAAACGTCGACCTGAAAAAACAGTTGTTTTTATGAACTTGACCTTTCCGGGATATTCCTTTGATTGTTTGCCAACAAGTGGGTCGATACTTCCACCAAGCATGATTTGCATAAATATCCGTCTTAGATTATTAGTAACATTGATTTAAACCAGAAATAAAACTGACTGTAGTGTAGGTAAAACTGAAATAAATTTAATTTAATACGACAAAACTAGCATCGATAGGCACAACATGCCTAATGTTATCAGCGTTATTGAGTTATTAAATAAAAATCATAAAAACATGGACACAAATAATTCAAACTTCAAAATCAACAAACACTTCCAACACAAGTTTCCAAACGCCAAACGTCAACTGTGCATTGGAGCTGCTGCACGCTGGAAATACGTTTGCCCAAAGGCGAATTTAAATTAACAAATATAAGCGAAATACATAAAAAATCTGATCCGGCTTTCTCCAGATTATTTATTGGAGTTTAAAGAATGCATAGGTAAAAGTCTGGTCAAAATTAGTTGGGTAGTTTTTGAATTACACCATTAGTAATTGTTTAGCGTTCGTCGGTGCGCCCCTAGCCGCTGCACGCTGGAGCGATATGGTTAGTACGCACTGTGTGCGTATCGGTTAGTAGTAAAGTTCGGACAGAAGACAAATAAATTGGTATGTTCTGTATTCAATCTCTAGAATACTTTATGTACATTAAATTTGTCGTTGGTAGAGTTTGCGAAGGCTCATAAATTATTTACATACGTATAAAACAGCTATGATTCTTGAATTCGCCGATTTTAACCCAAGTTAAAGCGGTACAACCGCTTGTGGCTGCACGACATGGCAGTAGTCGCAAAGGCGGGTGTCGGTCGGGACGGGAGCGCTCGGCTCTATAGCAAGTAGCAATGATATGGTGTGATTGGTCCGGACAAATGCAGTGGAGTTTTAACACCATGTGGTGTAAATTACTTTAAATTATTATTACGAAGAAATATTACTAAATATGTCGGTATATACATAAATACATAATATATCATTTTTTGGCAGGACTATTATTAATATTCTTCCTTCTTTTTTCCCTAAATCTTAGGGTGTGCACTGCACGCTCTGCACGTATGGACCGCACGCCACTGGTTATACCATATGTCAAATGTAATAGATACGAAATAAAAATAGACATTTTTATAGTAGCGCCATCTACATCTGGTGATTTGTTTATTTCGAAGCTTTGGAGAGTAGTTTGCTTCAGTTCGCTATTTGAATTGAGACGGAAGCCGGAAAAACAGATGGTTTGCTGAATTATGTATCTCTATTTATTGATTATTTTTAAATATCTAATAACCGCGTAAAATAGATACAACGGAGGTAAAATAGAGATGCTAACTAACATCCATGCTTTCTTTAAACGAAAGGTGTCACAAATATTTTTTTCTACTTTGCGTTCGTTATGAACTCATAACGAAACCGGTTTCGGTGTCGTTATGAAAACACTAGGTCACAAACATTTGGTAACTTTTAGTTTTCCACGACTGATGATATTGACGTCAAGTGTCAAATAAGGCTGACATCTGGCTGACATCTCAATCGCTATTGGCTCGCGTCAATCGTATTTGTGAATTTTAGTACAACTACCAACTGTTGAATATGAAACTACTCTAGATTGTAAGATGACAACCGCAATTTTTGAAATATATGTAAATTTAATGTCGCAAAGTAGAAAAAATAGTATATAACACTCGTTTTATAAGACGTATTGGCGCACTCGTTCGATTTGGGCACTCCTCGCTACGCTCGTCGTGCCCAAAACTACTCGTGCGCCAATTTTTGTCTTATAAAACTTGTATTATAATATACTATTAAATAAAAACACGTAGCACCATCTTGTGGTGCAATTTGTCACTACGAAATTGTTTTACAGTTATCCGTTATAATAACGCTTTATGTTACGTTTTATCTATTGTGATTCATATGATCCTTGTTCCTTTTTCTTTAATCACATGAATGCGAAAGATTTGGAAATAGACAATTATGGAATATGGGAAATTATGGCAGAACAAACCTAGGGAATATTGAGTACCACTAGAATTTGAATTTTTCGTATGTGGCAACATTGACTGCAGACACGAAAAATGAGTATCCGATGTGACGTGTCTTGTTATTTATCCAGAGCTGTGATGATTTATTAACCCGACAGAAAATCCACCGTTTTCCGTAGGTATATAGAAGCTAAGCTGCGCGAAATTTATGTATTGAAGAAAAATAGAGAATGCCAAGATGAGACTACGGAGTTGTTAGGCGACGAAACAGCAATATGGGAAATTGCCTAGTTTATAACTGTTTTAAGAGTTACTGTTTAATTTTGCAGGTATGAAGATTTTCTATTAGAAATATGACTACGTTTTGGCAACACCCATCAATGAAACAGGAAGAAAGCGATGCAGTCGATCAAGAAATTTTACCTCCAATCAAGAAATTTATTTGTACCTTATGCGGGTACAAGTTCAGCAAAGAAAAATTTTTAACAAATCATTATAGCTTTTGCAAGGACATTGCGAATCCCAATGATAGATTGGGTGCAAGCGCAAGTAAGTTATAATTAGCTCCGTTGCTTCAAGTTGAATACTGTAACATGTTTTTCTGTTTTCTTATTTAGTTAAATCTGAGCGCTGTGAAGAAGAAATTCAGAGTACCGAACTTTCTGCTGGACATGTAACAAACGAATCGATGTAAGTATACCGTTACACTCCATCTATTGAAAGAATAGACGTGTGTCCTCAATTATCTAGCTTTATAAAATCGATATTTCTGTTTTTATTCTTCCCACATATCCGGCTGGAAGTCATATTTATAAGTTTAATATGGAAACTTGACGCTGGTTTAACACGTCGGGAGTATCCTGGACAATCAAAACATTGACGCACATAACCTCAATATTCTTGCGACATTTATGAATGAGGTCGTGCTTATTTCAAGAGAAGTCCTTACATTGGGTTAAGTTTGTGTTCATTTTTGCGCTGTTATCAAATATCTTTAGTTTAACATACTTAAATGATACTTAAATTCAATTTTATAATTAATTATTAAAATAATATAGTGTAATATTGGGGACGTCTTTCTTTAAGAGAAGTAAACTATCTTGATTATTTGTCTAACTAAAAATACTGTCTTCTTAAAGTGAACTTGTCCCGGTTTGTAGCAGGGCAAATACTTAGATTAATCCTGCTCTGGGATATTAAATTTATGGGTTCTTGTCCTGGAATCTTGTTGGAAAATACTGGCAACAATTAATAATAACGGTAGCGTTAATTGTTTACTAAAATTCAATGCTTGTCTCATGTGCCCCTCGATATTTGACCATGTGTAACTTCTAATTAAAAGACGGTTGTTCTCAAAACAATATATATTAACAGTCAAAAAACAATAGGAAAAACTCCTTTATATAAACCAACTTTAAACCTAATACAAAAACGATGTCAGAGAGATTAGCCCTTGTGATCTAGCACCCTAGTGGTATTACGACGCTGGCTGAGATATTCTTAAACAATACAACTTTTCTAACCTTTTATGGAGCTCTGGAAACTGCAAATAACTCGTCTTGAATCTCTCTCGATCAGGAAGCTGTAAGGAGGTTGTGAATTCTGCTATATCTGGTAAACGGTTGTAGTCTCGAATATGGCCCCTCTGGTATGCTAATTGTAGCGGAGTTTTGAACTAAGTCAAGAACTCCTATCGCAAATACGCACGTACAGAAGGAAGCACAAGTAAGCGTTTTAAAATCTACTTAGAGACTCATCCTTGAGGCGCTGTCTCCGTCCCAGGAAGACCTTATGGGCTGCATCATCTACACCCAAACCATCCAATCATTGCAACCAAAATCTAATTAACCAACCAAGGAAACTTTGCAAAAAATGTCCCTTCCTTAGAACCGCCCCTCTCGTGTTGGTTCTCCATGGAATACCCTGTTCCGAGAAGTGCCTAAATATATCACGAAAAAATGGTCAGAACGTGACTTTTAGCAGTTTCTCTATACGCATTTTTGAATATACACAACAGCCCAAAGTTTATCTCTGTTGATTCAGACACGAACTGAAACCCAATATTTCCGCTCTTTCTGCATGCAGACAAATACCACCATAAAACAATAAACTATACCAATACTTTATGACTGCCTTAAAGACACGCTCAAAGACAGGACCCTCCACAAAGCTCTATTATTCTTTCTTATTCAATAAGATACCCGAAATCGCCATCATTACAATAGCATCAGACAAAATTAGAGTGGTTGGTTAAAATTTAAATCAATACCTACAGTATATGGACGTGGCTGCTGGCAAAACATTGCCTTACGGTCAACATGATTTTGTCCATCTATTATATCAGGGCTTCTCAAAGTGTGGGTTGCGACCCCCTGGAGCGGAGCGGCATTATGCTACAACCGAGAGCGGGAGAAGGACAGCGCAAGCAGTTTGACAACCCTGTTCCAGATCATAAAGATTTAAAAAGATTTGTGGAAAACAACTCTGAAAAAAAAATCATTGTCATGGGATGTAAAGCCAGTTTTGTTTTGTTTTACCAATTTTAATGTAGGACATTTTCAAGTTAACTTGTCACTATTATGCCAAGTTGATATATACAGGTGTCCCACCATTGGCGTATCCAAGGCGGCAAGGGGACAGGTGCCCCCCCTTCCCCCATACAGAAGGTGACCAGACGTCCTGCTTTTTCACAGTTTGATTGGCATCCCGCGATGTTTTAAAGGGGCCTTCTTGGAAGATTTAAATTTTTTTTTTGGTTACGTTATACATTGTCTATTAGTACATATTTCTTGTTTTTTTTGTCGTAACATTCTTTTTCAAAGCGCTCGATGATAGCAGTAACAGTATTTTTATTGATGTAGTTCAAATATTTCCCAAACAAAATCTTAAATTACTCATCCTAGGTACTTACATAGAATATAATAATAATAGGTTAATATTAATTAGTTTGTCAACATCAATACTGTCGGCTGCATGAATATAACGTTCATGTTCCATTTGTACGTGAAGATGATTTCGATGTAAAGCCAGGCGTAGCAACTTGGTTTTAATTTTAACAAAGCCAAATTAGCAATAATAAATAAACAAAACTAATAATACACATAATACACAATATTCCAAGAATACGGCTAACAAATTTTAAATTAACATTATAATTCGTACAACTTAGCAGGTTTTAGTAACTGACATTAATTAATAAAAATAATAACAATTTTCGTTTTGCAATTTGTTTATTATCTCACAAAAAACACAGCCAACTCCTGTGTTTTTCACTGCTTTGGTTTGAAAATATTCATAATGTTTCTGTCAATTTTGTCAATATTGTTCCCATGAACAAACAATTTATTTATTTCTTTATATAGTTTTCCTGTCATAGATCAAATGACTAATTAATTAATTGCAGTGATATGTAGGATTTTTTAATTTTTTTCTGAAAGCTTTGATATTATTGGTTTGTTTTTTTTTGTCTGTAATGGAATCGGAAAAACGAATTAGCGCTGTGTTTAGACCGTTCCTCTCAACTTGACATATTATGTCCTATTATTCAAGACCAGTAAATTAGAACATTTGTTAATCTTTTGGTAATCTTCTTGAAACTATTTATTAGTCTTCTGTCATACCTCCACCACAAATTTAGAAATATGGTGTTTCCTTAATAGTCAAACTTACACTAAGGCAAAATACTGTATAATTCAAATAAATAAGTTACTTCATTAGAGATAACAATATAATTATTTCTGGATGAAGTGTATTTACCTATTTACTAAATCTATTTGATACAAAACCGTATATTTGAAGAAATTATGGTAAGGAAAAGTGTTAAAATTTACAACATGAATTATTTAAAACTAACCAATTATTGAAACCTAAATAAAAATACCTACAGTGTATCAACATTACTTTTTTTTCAAGTCAAATGCAATATCATGAAGTTGATATAAAGTTGCCTTTGTGGACAAAATTGATTCTATCTTCCGACTCTCTCCAGCATCCAAACAATACATTTCCGAACATGAGTTCGTTCAAAAATTGTCTACTATGGTCTGTGTGGCTCTATACTGATTTCCTATAAAGCTTATACATTATTATTAGATTATTATTAATTAGTTGACTTAGTATTGTCGCCTTTCAATTGTTTACATATAATCCTAATAATAACAATTTTGTATTTCTTTGTCGATGATCGTTAGGACAGAATTTTCAAGTTTATCAACTTTTTCTCTATGTTCAGTCTGTTTCACGTTAACGCGGCTAAATTTTAATATAATATTGTCGGTTTTTTATTGTTTACCAATTTGTTATTAAGACGTTTTATCGGACATTTTATGCCTGTATTTTTGGTTTTAATCATTTTCTGTCTCTACAACTGAGTGAATTCCAACTAATGTTGCCTTTGCATCGTTTATTAACACTCTAAAAGAATTGTTGGCTCGTGTTCGTCAAAGCAGTAGAAAGACGACAATATTAGTAGGCAACCACTCAAATTATTGAGAGATAATGTTTAAAACCAAAAATACAGACAAAATGCATAACATTTGAAAGTCTATAATCATGTTCATGGAAAGGTGATCATTGTTAATTATACATTAAGCCTTGCTCGATGAACATGAGCTGGAAATTCTTATAGGAAATTAACAATACTTGCTTCAGCATATTAATAAGTAATAAAAATTCTCCAAGATGCTAATATATAAATCTATAATACTTCCTCATTTCCACTTTTGCCCTACAATTCTGAATATGCTCAATAATACGCAACTTGATTGTATGCAGAGGAAACAAAACGTGGCACTTAGACCTGTCTTGGGGTGTAAGAGATTTACAAGCATTAAATTTATGTTGGAGGCTACATCGTTGTTGAGTGTCAGACAAACAATGTTTTGTAACACCATGTTATTTGTTTACAAAATGAAGAATGGAATGTATCCTAGCCATTTGACCAATAAACTGACACTTGTAAATGATGTCCATAATTGCAATACAAGAACTAAAAGCGATTTTTATATACATACGGTACTAACCAGTTTTGGTCAAAATGATTTGTTTTATAGAGGGCTGGCGCAATTTAACAGTCTACCAACGAGTCTGAAAAATTCTGAGACCATTATTTTGTTTAAAAGAAGATGCAGAATGTTTTGTTTGGAAAATGTTGATATCTGAATGTATGTAATTGATATGAGGATTGAAGTTTCTTTCTTGTTTTGATTGTTGTTTGGTTTTTATAGAGTTAGCTGTTATGTATTTTTTTGTTTTTTATATGCACATTATATTACTTTGAGATTTTTGTTAGCATATGTTGCTATGAATAAAGAATTTATTTATTTATATAAAAAAAGATCTGTTGACAATCAGACCAAATCTGAAATTCTAGGATAAAAGTTCAATGATTATGAAAAATAAATAATTACAGACGATTTTGAATAAAATTATTAATTATACATTAATACACGATTCACAACTCACTTAATATCAATATGCTCTAGGTAAGTTTTCAAGCATACAGGGGTCACAACCGTGGCCAACAACATGACACAACCATAAAGGCTGTGTTTTTAATGTTTTTATGTTCATGTTTTTGTGTCTCTTTTTAGAATAGTAAATAACAAATAAGAATAAAGTCACTAATTATCAATGTCGTTTACAACAAATAACACAAGACGAAAACGCTACAAAATAGTTAATAGCACAGTCATTCACACGATAGGTATGTTCGATTGCTGGCCGCGCTCAGTAGTAATCTGTTCAATCTGATCGCAAATTTGAAATACTTGGTTCCTATTGGTGAAATCAGTTCTGCTCAGACGTCAAACGAGCAATCGAACTGCACTTTAGCCAACTGATCGCTAATCAGATTGAACAGAACTAAGCACGGCCAGCAATCGAACACTACTTATGTCACCCTTTATTTCTAAAAAAAACTTGCCCCCCCCCACTGGAATATTTTGTAACATCGCCCATGCCTACCAAGTTAGGTATTTTTGGAAAGCTGGTATACAGATCTTTCAAAGCATTGCAAGATATACCGGCTGTTCCGTTTAAAATTCTAAAGTTAATTCACATATAGCCTCCACCATTTAACCTCTATTTATTCTGGATAAAACATACTAGACTCTCAAATCTACAATAGGTAACTATCAAAAAGTTGATCAAAACAATTAGGATAAAAAACTTAATCAAACCCCGCAATAATATACCTTGTGTTCCATTTGAAAAACATAAGTTTGTGTTGGTACGTTGTTGTGGGACACCTGTAGGCATGAAAATATTTTCTGGTTGTAAAGCGGATGATTATCTACAAGAAATGTTAATTTGAATTTCTTAAGGCCGTTAGTGTACTTAGTGTCTAGCTCGGGACACCCTGTAAAACAACGTTAATTATTATTAATTAAAAATAATCTCTATTTTTTTTAGTTTTCTTTAATTTGTGTGTTTGTATTTTTCAGATCTGACATAAACATTAAATTGGAATTTACTGAAACTACTATTTCTGTCGGAAAGACGGAAACTTCACAATCAGTATTCAAGTGCGGCAAATGTGACTACACATCAGATCAAGCAAACCAACTTGAAGAACATGCGCAGATACATAAGAAGGAGAAGTTATATAAATGCCGCATTTGCGACTATCATACTAAACAGCGTAGAGTTTTTAAAGCGCATAAGCAACTCCACGCAGCGCAAATACCACGTAAACGACACCTAAGAAAAGCTAGACAAAAACCATTAAAATGCTCCATATGTAACTATACTTGTACAGATAATAGTCACCTTATACAACATATAAGAACACATACAGGAGAAAAACGATTTAAATGTAAAAGTTGCGAATACTCATTTTCAAGCTTAGGGCACCTCAATATTCACATGCGAAAGCACACAGGCGTGAAACCGTTTCAATGCGACAAATGTCACTACCGTTGTTCACAAAGTGGTAATATCAAAATGCATATGATATCACATACAAAGGAAAAACCTTTTCAATGCGACAAATGTGACTGTGCCTATGGATACAAAAAGAATCTTAAAGCGCATATGAGAACACATACAGAAGAAAAAGCGTTCAAATGTGAAAAATGCGACTATACTTGTCATAAACGTTATTACCTTACGAGCCACATGAAAATACATTCCGACGTGAAACCAATCAAATGTACGATTTGTGACTACTCGACGGCATATTCGGCAAACTTGATGATCCACATGAAAACCCATACCGGCGAGAAGCCTTTCAAATGTACGGTCTGTGACTACTCGACGGCATATTCGTCATCGTTAAAAGGCCACATGGGACGGCATACTGACGAGAAACCAATAAAATGTACAGTTTGTAAGTTCTCGACGACATTATCGTCAGTGTTGCAACGTCACATGAGAACGCATTCAGGGGAAAAGCCGTTTCAATGTACCGTGTGTGACTATGCTTGTTCGGTATCTTTTTACCTTACAGTCCATATGAGAAAGCATACAGGAGTGAAACCGTTCCAATGCAGCAAGTGTGATTGTAAGTTTTCACAGAGCTCAAATCTTACCCGTCATATGAAGAACATGCATAAGTGACCGGCTCGAAAGAACGAAGTCCAATTTTGTCTGGCTTTTAAAAATGTTGTTGTAGTGTCTGGACAAGCTATACGGGGTCTTTTACGACGGGTGTGATTAGACGTATATGGAGAACCAAATGAATTACTTAATTAATATTTTGACATTATCAAGTGACATGCGTATCTACGCAGTGGAATAACAATACAAACAATTAGCCGGCCATACTCGGACGTTCTTTCGTTTCAAAAATCGTGGCGTGTTGGGATGTGGCGGTTGGTATACGCGAAAGAACGTCATGTACCATAGTAACCTAGTAAAGTATCCAAATGATTTATCACGTGATTGCGCCTGGTACATAAGGGTCAAGGGGAAAACCGTATGTGTGTGGATAAAAAGTGTCATTTATCGTGTCGTTTGATACGGTATGTTGTCATGTAGAAATTGTCAACGTGATTTTTGTTACCGCCGCGACGTTGCGCCTTCCAACTTAACCAAGAAAGTAGCAAAAGACGTGGTGTGCCGCATGGAAGGGTGTACTCTGTGTGTGTGTGTGTGTGCTTGGGGTACGCTCCAGTCCAGCGGACAGAACGTCTAAAATCCCTTCCCGTTCTATCATTGCATGCTCCGTAGTTCACTCACGTACGTGATTTTCTACATGGTTTTAGAGATGACATGATAAACGGCGCGAAAAAACGTCTGTGTATGGCTAGGTCTTCAGAGTTTAGTGACAATCTCAGATAAATAAAGAGATCTGGATAGCCAAAGGCTATAGTTAGCATGTTGGTTTGTTTGTAACAAACATATCGCCCTAAGAAGTAAGGGGGGAAGTACGCGAATGTAAACAAAATATGTCGTCGCGTGATTGGCGGGCGACCGTGTTTTAGCCAAGGGGTTTGTTTATATTCAAAATAACTAAACTTTTAAAATCTGAATGTACACCTAACTATTTTTAGCATAGAATATAATAAATATTATTCAGAGTAACAATTAACTATTTGTCTAAATGTAGTTCCCCGTGGGATCTAATACTAATACACCCATAAAACCCTTAGGTAACCTTTAGGTGACAATAGACAATTGTCAAACTTATAACTTAATCGCCAATCATTGACATTGCCGAGTGACAGTACAGACAATTAATTGTCAAACTTATAACCTTAATCGCCAATAATTGACATTGATGACTTAAAATTTACATTTTGTATGACAAATATTTGATATATTTGACATATAACCATGGCAACCCTTAACGCAAGCAGTTTTTGCCCCGGTACCTATAAAATGTAAAATGTCACTTTATGATCATCTAGGACATAAATATAAATTCTAGTTACAAATGTAACAAAAATTCTGTCTGAATTTGGGGCGTTTACCTTAGTTTATGAGTTATTGTGCGCGAGTTATAAATGTTAAATTAGGTTCTCAATAACATCGTAGCTGTTGATGATAGACCAGCCGAGTTAGGCATTTTCGGACAGCTGGTTTACTGATCTTTCAAAGTATTTCGAGATATACAGGGATATTCCGTTTAAAGTTCTAAAGTTATTTCAGGTATAGTAAACCTCCATTTAATCCGGATAAGTCTCGCTAAAATCTCAGATCGACATAACTATCAAAAAGTGTGATATTTTTACTATCCAAAATGGGTTAATTTGTTTCCCTATCCTTGCTACCTTGTTACCTCAGAATGATTTTTTATAAATGCCGGTTTTTGAGATTAATTTCACATCTCAGTAACAGCTGATACTAGCCGAATACAAGTTAATATCAAGACAATTAGGATAAAAAACTGCAATAATATACCTATTGTTCCATTTACAAAAACCATAAGTTATACTTAATAACATAACCTATTTAACGTTTCAATCATTTGTAATTTTTTTACAGATTGTTTGCTATTCGTTTGCACTTGTGCGCCCTTTTTAGTTTTACTAGATTAGATATGAATATACGAACATAGCGTATGATACGGACTTACTTTTTACTTTTGTTTGCACCCCTACCGTTTTCGAGATATATTAAAAATAACGTTTGAAATAAAAACCTACCTCCACTTCTTTTTAAAAATTTTAACACGTTGACTATCGAGCACTAGATAACTCATAGGTTTTCCATTGACATATCTCGTAGCTGGTAGTTAATGTGTTAACTGTTATTTTAAGTAAATTGATAATGAAAGAACCATACAAGAATAATAGGCTAAGTTTTTTTTAATTCTTTTGTGTTAATATCGATGTACAAACAGGGCCGCGTTCAGGCATGATAGCGCCCTAGGCATTTTTCTTTTTGCCGCCCCCTTATATAAATAAAAATTGATATTTTCAGAGTAGTATAACTTTATTAGAAAAAAAACTTCAACTCTGGGTGACAAAAACAGAAAATATAATAAAAATTTATAAATTTTGTTTTTAAAGAAAACTTGCCGCCCTAAAAAAGGCTGCCGCCCTAGGCAGCTGCCTCACTCGCTTAATGGATAAATCGGCCCTGTGTACAAAATTAACAACTTAAAAATTATTGTGATAAACTCGGTCACCTTGCAGATTATCTTGTGCGCGCTTTTGTGGAAACATTAATGTGTAACGGTAACCACGATTAGACGTGTGCAGGTCGTCTGATACAAAAAAGTGAAGCCTTTTCTTAATTGTTATTTCGTTGGCTATCGTTTGATCGTTCAGTTTATCAATATTTTTATTTATAACAAAATATCGGTCGTATGCCCAAAAAAAGTCCGTTTTCGTAGCTCAATTCGTGATATACAACGCTGTAAAAATGCAATAAAACAAAAATTAAAAAAAAAGAACGATTGAACAAAAACTAGGTGTGTGCTGAACATAAAAAACAAAGAATCATCTCGATATATGAAATATATTTTCCAAAATCGTGGTTACCAGTTGGAAAAACACGACTTTTAGGAAATCGCGGCCGAAATTACAAGAACTTTGGTAAATACTGCAACGGTCGAGATTATCACGTGATGATCGGTTTAAAACAGAACGAATGGATGACAAAAGATATATTTACCAGTGGTGGGAGATTTATGACTTGGTCAAGTCATATGCAGTACGTATATAAGTACGCATTTTGTACGGACGGAGGGATGTCTTCATCCCTTATCACAACACTGATCGACGCACACACAAATCACCGGCACAACTTCAGAAGTAGTGCGAATTTTGCAAAACCCTCTTATAGGAACAATTCTGAGTCCTTCTAGATTAGAATAAAGCAAAAACAGAAAAATCAATTTTTTAAAACCAACATTATTTTCTACCGATTGATTACCGCTGTATGCATATGTTTGGACCCTCTTTGCTCTGCACCCTTACAGTTCTGGCAAAAAAAATACAACTAAATAAATGTGAAAATAAGAAAAAAGTGTGAACCAGCCGACGATTTGTTATAGGCAAAACTGGGAGAGCTGAAGGTGATTCATTGCTTAAAATCGTATGAACCAAGATATGAACGTACCGCGTGAATTGGTTATTAGCTGTGTATATTAAGTTGCCTACTAGGTAGTTCGTTCAAGATTAATATTTAATTATTAAAAATACTGTCATTTAATTGTGATAATTGTCCTATCTAATTTATATATCCATCATTAGCATGTTTAACAGAAGCAAAGTGAAAACATACCAACGAAAACATCTTGTTCACATCACACGTTCGCGCTCGAATTGGAGGTTAGGTTGCTACCGCTGTCATTCGTCCTTATGGTTCTAAGAACAGACGTACTTTTTTGTCATGCCCATTTAAATTATACAGCAGACGTATGAAAAGTATGCTATTTCGTTTTAACACGCGTCAATATTTAGAAACATTCTGTAACGTATGTCTAAAATAACAGCTGAAATCTATGAGTAATCTTCAGCTCTCCCAGTTTTGCCTATAATAAAACTTCATTTGCATGTATACTTCATAATTAATGGAGCAACACAGTTTTGATAGCCTACGCCCTACACCTAATTCAATACCATATGCGTATACTGATCGCATCATGCAGTCGCGTTTCTGTAATTCATTAAACTGCGGCATTTTTGTCTTCTGTCAAAATTCAGTTTAATCAGTGTAACTTGGGCACTTCAGTGTCCCCGTAATTTATACTGGCAATTCATCAATAATTAAAACAAAAAAAAAACAATTTATATAATATTTATTTTTGTAACCCAAACATTTGATTTTAACCAAATTACTACAGTTTAATTAACTTAATAAACAAAGATGATAAATAAATATTATAATTATTAATTACAGTTTACTTACAAAGCTAATTAAAAATAATAAAATATTGGCAACTAAAATAGGAGATGTAAAAACAAACTGTAATTATGGTTTCAGTGTTACGACTGTTTCCAAACAATCCAAGACAGATGCACCTACCATACTTCTCCTCTCTAGCATGGATGGGATTTCAACCCATCGATTCGCATTAGGAACAAATTTTTCAACTTCCGAATATCCGAATCCCCCAACAGCATAAACGCAGCCATCCAGTGTAACCAATTCGTGGCCATACCTTCCAGTGAGCATATCAGGAATTATTTCCCAGATGTCTTTACGGATGTCGAAACGTATTCCACTTGTCAGATCCTCTAAAATTAGAATTATTAATTATTATTTCTATATTTTCAAATCCACTGCATATTGACATTATTGCAATGCAGTAGGAAAAATCCTAATTAAATAGCACCTTTTGTAGAAATTTAATAAACTAGCAACGAATTTCCAAATAATGTTGTTTAAAACGCAGTAATTGTCATTAGTTTCTAGTCGTAGATGCAGATAACATTATAAAGTGTTTGTCGTCATCAGGAAATTGAATAATGGTTGTAAACACAATAGGGGTCTTACATGATTTTACTTAACTTAACAGTCAAAATCCTTAGGCGGAAAGAAAACCGTGTGTAAAATTTTTCCGCTTAATATTGTTGCACTGAATTGTTATTGAACATCAAAGTTTAAACCGGACAAAGAGTGCGTCAAAACGCTCCGTCACGTCATATCCCGTAGAGAGCAGCTGTAAAAACACCACCTACGCCCTACGGGCACGAGAACGGCATCGAGTAGAATGGATAGTACATATCTGGAGGACATTGTGTGCGTTGTGTTATCGTAACTAGCTCATGTCACGAGACCTAGCATGCTACGTGACACTGATTACAGCGCGTTCTGCTCTGACTCATATTTAAAGGGATAAAACGATTTTAATATTATTAATTGTCAACTAAAGAAGCGAATGATAATTAACCCAGGTGAGGATAATTTTTGGAAAAAACACCTCTGCCTGGATTTGAACCAGGAACCCTCCAATTTCCCGTTGACAGCTCTCCCAGTTGGGCTACAGAGGCCGTGGAAATTTATAGGTTTTATTTGTCACTTCAGGACTTGCAATCCGATTTTCGAATTAAACAAACCCGTCGTGGCACCTATTGGGGCTAGATGGAAGTTTGGTAACTAGGAATCGCTAAATGTTTATTGCTAAACAGCTCATACAGATGAATAAATTCAAGGTAAAATGGTTATTACGTAAACTCGTCAGGAATATAGAACCAACTACAGAAGCGAATTAAGCCAGGTGAGGATAATTTTTGGAAAAAAACACCTCGCCTGGATTTGAACCAGGAACCCTCCAATTTCCGGTTGACAGCTCTCCCAGTTGAGCTACAGCAGCCGTGGAAACTTATAGGTTTTATTTGAATTTATTCATCTGTATGAGCTGTTTAGCAATAAACATTTAGCGATTCCTAGTTACCAAACTTCCATCTAGCCCAAATAGGTGTCACGACGGGTTTGTTTAATTCGAAAATCGGATTGCAAGTCCTGAAGTGACAAATAAAACCTATAAATTTCCACGATGTCTGTAGCTCAACTGGGATAGCTGTCAACCAGAAATTGGAGGGTTCCTGGTTCAAATCCAGGCGGAGGTGTTTTTCCAAGAATTCTCCTCACCTGGGTTAATTATCATTCGCTTCTTCAGTTGGTTCTACATTACCGACGAGTTTACGTAATAACCATTTTCACTTGAAATTATTAATTGTGTACGAACCGACTATTTTCTTAAGAAAAAAGTTTGCGGAGTGGGAACGGTTCTGATACCAGCATGGTCCGCATTCATCAGAACCGTCTGCATTAAATCTAGAAATTAATATACATTCATTTTTAGATTTAATGGTGACCCCTAATATTGTAGTAAGTCGCAAGTAGAATATTGATGAGATATTTGTTAATAATAATAAAGGTACACATGGGCGTATCCAGCTCAAAACGGAAGGGGGGGGCAGTTTTCTAAATATAACTTGCTGTTTGGGTAAGGTGACCAGAATTTTATTGAGGCAAAGCTGGGAGGGGAGGGGGGGAGTTATTATTAAAACCAAATACTTGCGTCGTAGTAAAAGCCTAGAATCAACGCATTCTAGGTTTTTTTTTTTAAGTATTTGTATCATCATTCAATATGATTTTCAGTTGGGTTGAATCCACAGATATAATTTTACGTTAATGTGAGATGCCGATCTAAACATAACTATTTTACACCAAAAATTCTAGACATTCTTCGTTCTATATTTATTTCAATTAGATAAATGTTTGGAGCATATTTTTTTAAAAGTTAGGTAGTGTTAGGTAGGCCTCTTGCGGTAGGTTTCATTTTACAACTATTTTTGTAATATTTTAAGTCCATAAACACAGTATGTATGCGTGTATGTGAAGAGGGACCAGTTGTCCGGACCAGATAATCGCAAGTAAAGTTAAACTGGTTCAAAACACACATTTTTGTTTTATTCGCTAGTTAGTCTCTTGTGTTTTTATCAGCTGTGTTCGTCTGAAACCCGTCTGCGGTTGGAAACGCATGAAAAAATGTGATTTTGTTTGGGACCACTTGTCGATATCACGCTACGCCATTGCGCGTTACCATATGTTGCCTAATTCCCAGAGTGCAATCGAGTTGAAATTTTGCATATGGACAGATTTCTGTTGACAATACATGAATAAATTTAAAAAAACTGAAAAGTTTTTCAAAATTTGGAAAAATCTTGAAAATTTGTCCAATCGAGTTAAAATTTTGCATGTGGACAGATTTCCGGTGACAACGTATGAATCAATAAAAAAATTTAAAAATTTGAAAATTGCTCCAATCGTTTCATAGGTTAGACTATTTTGTAGCCCCCAGGCCCATGGCGCTATAGATTAAAAGACCTATAAAAGCTAAACGTTATGCAATAATAGACCATTGCTGAAGCCTTTGAAAATCTTCAAAAGTGAAAAAAAAATAATAGTAGAATGAAACCCATTGAAAAAGGAAGAGAATATAACAAAACTGAAAGGAAAAATAATTTACGGGCCATCTGAGGTCGGGAAGTGGAAGAGGGTGAGTTTTTAAAGGTAAAAAACGGTTTATCTCGATTTCCGGCAAAACTACAAGTCCTATGGAAAAAAGTTAAATGGCAACGTTGTAGGTAATAAAAAGATCTACAACTTTTGTATTTACACTTTTTTCACATACCCTTACTATTTATGTGAAAAATTCCAATAACCAAGTTTTTGGTTATTTATTTTTATCTTGTACAAAAAACAAAATTCTTTCACGAAATTTGGTGAAAACTTGCCTTTTTATGTCCCAAACACACTGTAATTTGTTTGACTTAAAATTTTCAATTGAAAATTCTCACGTCAAAACATCTCCTTTTTTGAAACTCCTTTTTTGAAAAAGTCGGTGGCGTTTTGTTCGTTGAAATCTCTACTTTCTGATGGTGGACAAAAAAGTATACATTACTATGGTAAATGTTCTAAAAAAATGCAAAGAAATGGAAAAAATTTGATTCCGATTTTTTTTTTTTAATCGTTGTGTTAGTTTTGAGCTATTTATTAAAATTTATACTTTAATTACTCGAAAAACGTAAGATTCCATGTTACATTGATAAACAGAAAAATTAATAATCCATAAAACATGAAGATTGCAAAAAATATGCGAAAATAGTTGTTCTAAATATCATTACACTCAGATCGCCCGTAAATTATTTTTCCTCTCTTTTTTGTTATATTCTCTTCCTTTTCCAATGGGTTTCTACTTTTATTTATTTTTTTTTTATTCAAAAATTATCGACCCTGGTCTATATTAAATTCTACTAAAAATCTTAAAACTAATATTGAAATTGTTTCAAAATTGTTGCAAATATGCGAAGTTATGAACTAAGCAAAAATGAACTAAGCAAAAGATTCAAGCGTCATAGCGCAACAGTTTACTTGTTGCATCAGCAACTTAATTATTTTTTTTTTTCAATATCCCTTTATGGGAATAAGTTTAAAATGCTTGAGTATCTTTGCTATAACTTATTCTATCCAAAAACACTTATAACTCAATTTTGGACAACTGGTCCCTTTTCATATCCAGGCAAACATATTATATTCAATTTCGGATAACACATCTCATTTGAAAAAAAAAAAACTCAATTTTATAATTCATAATAACAAAAGAATATTGGTATTATTACAGTTTTGTTTAGTTACTTTTGCTTCTTTTACAAAATTGCTAAGCCTGGCTTTTCAATCAAATGATCGCCACGTAAAATGGAATGTGAAGTTTATAATCATACAGCCAAGAGTATTGGATTTTGACAAAGTAACCAAACTTAACTCTTTGTTATTATTAATATTAATTTGTAGTTATTGTGGTAGATAAGTACATATGATGAGTAATTTTGTTTGGAAAACATTTTAACTACAATAATAAAAATATTGTTCCTGCTTTTTATTGCACGCTATGCTGTCTGGTCAGCTTATGTATGGGGGAAGGGTATATAAAAAGGGATATTTAAAATCTGTGAATTCAACTGAATTCTAATCGAAAAAGTGCCTCAAGAACATGCAAATATCATTCGTCTGATTTAATAAACAACAAAGATATCGACAAGTATCAAAACAGCAAAAAATCGAGGTTTGTGTTATAACTCGAAAACAAAAGACGATAGCTAATTTTGGTGTTCACCATTGAGTTTCTGTCAAAAAAAGACGACACAAAACAACCTTTCTGATTTTTCGATCTCTTATAGTCACCAAGATCTCCTATAGGGTCATTCTTTTACAAATCGTACACCTTTTCTGATGTCACATTTTAGACTTGGCTTAAACTTTTTTATAAGTTATAAGATTATATTATTATAAGATTTAGTCGTAAAAAAAAATTATTTTCAAAGATAGGAAAGATTTAAGTTTCGATTATTTGCCAAACCTAGTCATATTCAAAATTCAATATCTTTGGTTCTAGTAATCGTATGGGACCCATATTTTTTGTATTTTAAAGCTGGAAATATTTGCTAGATAACTGCGTACAACAATTATTTTAATTTATATATGAAAAAAAATAAAAACAATTGATTTTTTTGAATAATTTTTGCATAGTCGCCCCCACAATGGATATAATCGAAAAAAGATATATAATATCCGCTACACTTTTACGTACAAAACCCATCTTTTTCTAGGATGGAGTCTCTTATAGTTCAAAAGATATTAATTTTTATCTGATGTGAGACGCGCGCGGTATGTCGAAATTCAATGAAAACCGCAGCAAGCGACTCCTTCAGGCATGTGCGCGACGTTCTTGCACATCTCGCAGACCGCAGGCTGGTTCAACATGCTAGTGCAGTTTCTTTTTTAAGAACGGAGTAACTGGAAGTGTTTATTTATTATTATTATTAGGCTTGTTTGTTATTAGGTGCTAAAAATAGTTATTTAACCAAAAAGTATGATAACAACAGCGATTAATGGTCGACTGTTTAATGCGCGAGCGCAGCAAGCGCGTTAATTGTCGAGATCATTAATCGCCGTTTAATATTCGAGTTGGTTACAAAATTTTTCCGTCGATCTTACTCTTCTTGTGTCGTCTACATAGATTTTTCTTCGCCGATGTTTTTTTAGGTTATATCAAAATTTATGTAGAGTTTATTTCACGACAAGTGGCAGTAAGCCGCTGACATAATGCGCAAACGTTCCTATATGCATTGTGCTAGAATGACATAGCAATCTTCTTTATTTCATTCTGACACACGTCAATGCGTAGGAACGTTTGCGCATTATGTCAGCGGCTTACTGCCACTTGTCGTGAAATAAACCTTACTGACAATTCTAGAGGGCGGTATGTTTCGATTGGAAGGTTTTATTTCACATATCTTCGATTGGCCAATGAAACAACGTCATTATGTCGTGTGATTAGCTATAAGAAATCATGCATTAATAGAAATCGTGTATTGATGGAGTTATTTAAAAATGATTTCCTATTCACTAAACTGGCTCATAAATAAACGATCGAAGGAAATATTTATTTATTAAACGCCTTTAAAAATGCCGTCTTCTAACTGCATCAAACGTTCTAAATTTCGAATCGATAGATGTTTCAATCCATTCAATTTGTCTCCGCATCCAAATATAAAGAATAATAAGCTCAGAAAAGGAATAAAACACCAATTATTGGCTTTAAATATACCTATAACATCTAGCTAAAAGCATCACGAATTTTTAAAACGTATGATTTTTGTTTAAGCATCAACAAATTGTTATTTTGGAAAATGTTCTGAATATCCTGGTGCAACTCATTTGATCGACGAATCACTTATAGACAATGGATGAATGTCGACAGAACCACTTTGCAACTAATGATATACCCAGTTGATGAATATTTACAAAAAATGAAGACCGGTTTAGAAAAACTACTATTGCATTCATACTTAGTGAAAAACCAAAATGATTTTATGAACCAGCAAAAAAAGCAATCCTTGCAAAAAGATGAGTGCATTGTTATCTGTGATTTTTCTGAGAACTATGATTTATTTGCTTTATTTATATTTGGATGCGGGGGCAAATTGAATGGATTGAAACATCTTTCGGTTCGAAATTTAGAATGTTTGATACGGTTAGAACACCGGCATTTTTAAAGGCGTTTAATAAATAAATATTTTTAGCACCTAATAAATAAACTCCGTTCTTAAAAAGCAAACTGCACTAGCATGTTGAACCAGCCTGCAGTCCGCGAGATGTACAAGAACGTCGCGCACACGCCTGAAGTAGTCGCTTGCTGCGGTTTTCATTGAATTTCGACATACCGCGCGCGTCTCACATCAGATAAAAATTAATATATTTTGAACTATCAGAGACTTCATCCTAGAAAAAATTGGATTTTGTAGGTAAATGTGTGGCGGATACTATATAAATGTTTTCGATTATATCCATTGTGGGGGCGACTATGTAATAATTATTCAAAGAATTCAATTGCTTTTATTTCTTTTTGCATATATAAATTAAAATAATAATCGCACGCAATTATCTAACAAATATTTCAACCTTTAAAATAAAAAAAAATTAGTCGGATACGATTACAAGAACCAAAGATATTCAATTTTGAATATGGCAAGGTTTGGCAAAAAATCGTAGATCATCCAATCTTTAAGCCTTCATATCTCCGAAAATATTTTTTTTTAATAAATTCCCGATGCAGGTATCCACTAAATTTCCGAGAAAATGACATAAAAAAGTTTGGTGTAATTTAAAAAAGTGAAATTTTATTTTTGGCAGAATCCGTACTAATTTGTAAAAGAATGACCCTACAGTTATATCGAATTTGGTCCACTCTGTACATTGATTATAATCAATTAACACGTAAGATCGGATAGATTTTTATTATTTCATAGAACAGCTTACCGAAGCCTCCAGTGCAGTATATATAGTCATTTAAGACCGTCACTGCATGACTATATCTGCTTGTTCTCATGGACGGTGCAGGAGACCACCTGCCTTCACGGGGGTCAAACCTCTCCACCGAATTTAGCGACTTATCATTCCAACCCCCAATGGCATAAATACAATCACCTGCAAAAAGAAAATCGACACATTCGTACATATTCAATATTAAATTTGATCTCAGTTACCAATAGCAGCCGTCTTGAAGGCAGTTCGCTTGGTATTCATCGCTGCACACGCTGTATATTTGGCGGTCGTCACATCAAATTGTTCAACGGCGCGTAAAGTGTTTCTATTTTCACCTCCGCAAATAAATATAGCACCGTTAATGGAACAAATCGCTAGAATAAAGTCCGGTTAGTTGGGAAGATTTTTGGTAAGTGATGTTTTGTTTGTTTTTACCGTGACCATATCTCTCATGCGGCAAAGGTTTTGTAAAAGTCCAAGAATCTTTTTCGGGATCATAAAACTCAGCAGATGAATGTGGTTTTAAACCGTCCCGGCCTCCAAATGCAAACAGAAGCTGATCGAGGCCAATAACTCCATGACGCTGTCTTCTGTATTGCATCGATGTGATAGCATCCCATGTGTTGGTCTCAGAATTATAGACTTCACATTCTGACATAGTACGGAAAGCTGTGAAGTTACGCACAAAATAGGAAATGTCAGGATAGTTAATTAAAATTTTTGTTTTAAATTAGCAATTAATCCTTCCAATTGATGATACTTCAGTTGCATTTTTTATATAAACTACTTATGTTTACTATTGCCATCATTTTATTATAGTTTTGGGTTGATAAAAATGGCAAGTGATTAAATCGTAGATACGATTACTGATAATATTAATACAGTTAAATACACATTTTATGAAATTTGAAAATATCCCAATCAATCTACATTCTAGCAAAAAATTAATATTGCTATTAATATGGTATTGCCAAAGCCTTTCTTTTAAAGACAACAATCTGTACAAAAACAAAACAGTTCCATCTATAATGGTAACCCTTCAACTGTTGTGAACCAAAGAAACATCTATCCACCATATATTTTGACAGGTATTTTTTCTAATTGTTTTTCTAAATTCAATTATCTGCAAATACTGTGATTTCACAAGAAATTTTTGAGAAAAGACTTTAAGTAAAGAAATGGATTGTATCAGCCAATAGATTACGAGAAAAAGTGCCAAATATCCTAAGCTTATACATTTTGCCATACTTTGTCAACTTTTTTTGAAAATCTTACATGATAGGAAACCTTTTGGTTCGGATTCATATTCAGCCCAAACAAATCTTTTGAAATATGCCAATATGTTCAAATAGTACAAATTATATGCGCAATAAATAAAATAAAATGTGCAATTATTATAAGCATTTGATAAAATATTTGACCAATACCAAAAATATTTGAGCAGCGCAAAACATTACACGTGCATTAAAAAAAATAAATGTGCAATAAATTTATATAAATATACATCAGACGAAATAATTGTCCATTTATATAATTTTCCATCGATCGTTTATGAGTATGTTTAGTGAATAGAAAATCTATAGCAAATCAAACGACTTCATTATGGGCAATCGAACATACGTAAAACGAAAACATCCATTTAAAACATTCCGTTATACAGACCCACAGTCCAGAACTGTCAGTGTCAAATTACATAGTCATATAACACCAAATGACATCATCAGCTGCGTTCGGATATTGTACTCCGTTGACACCGGGTACACCATCCAAATGACACTTACGTCTTATTGGGTGTAGAAAGTGTAACGGTGTACAATATCCGAACGCAGCTGATGAATATAATCTATGTAGACACCGGTAGAAGAATACGATCGACGAAAAAATATTATAACCAACTCGAATTTTAAACGACAAATAATGATCTCGACAATCAACGCCCGAGCGATTAGCAAGTTAGCGACAGATTAACAGTTTAATATACTTGTTGGTTAAATAACTATTTCCGTCGATCGTTTATTTATGAGTAAGTTTAGTGAGATTTCTATTAATGCATGATTTACTATAGCCAATCAAACGACGTTATTATAGCAAATTGAACACACGTGAACTGAAACCATCCAATGAAAACATTCTATTATCCAGGCACACAGTCCAGAACTGTTAATGTCAAATTACTTAAATGGTCATATAATCTCAAACGACATCGACAAATAAAAACTATGTAGACGCCGCCAGAAGAATACGATCGACGAAAAAATGTTGTAACGAACTGAAATATTAAATCGCGATTAATGATGTAGCCTCCTAGAGACCTATATCTGTATTACCAACCGTTTCAAAACTTATCAAGACAATATTTCCAATTCTTGAGAAAAACCAAACTATTCCATCACTCTTGAGGAACAGAAAATTTGCTCAGCAATATTTTTAGACGTGGCTCAGGCTTTCGATAAGGTGTGGCATGATGGACTCTGTGAGAAACTGGAACAGCAGCTTCCTACTGAATATACAGAACTGTTAAAATCATATCTGAAAGATCGCCACTTCAGGGTGAAACAGGATGATGAATACTCCTCGCTACGCAATATTAATGCCGGAGTACCACAAGAAAGAATATTGCTACCACTTTTGTACCTACTGTATACTTATGATATTCCTGTTCCAGGAGAAAGCACAGTGGCAACATTTGCAGACGACACGGCTATTTAGGCGATTAGTGACAGTGTAGAAGAAGCAACTGAAAAATTACTGGTAGCTGCAAACAAAGTTAACATTTGGACAAAGAAATGGCACATCAATCTAAATGAAGGAAAATCCACGCATGTAAACTACAGCAATAAGAGAGGTAATTATATTCCAGTAACCATTAATGGGAACGATATTCCATACGCGGATACAGCTAAATACCTTGGCATGACACTGGATGCCAAGCTTAGATGGAAAGTACATGTCAAGAAAAAACGGAACGAACTCGACCTAAAATTGCGCAAAATTTATTGGCTAATGGGACGGAGGTCAGCCCTGTCACTGCAAAATAAGCTCCTACTATACAAGCAATTATTAAAGCCAGTATTGGTATATGGAATACAGTTATGGGGATGCAGTAAGCAGTCCAATACCAACCTCATTCAGAGGTTCCAAAATAAAGTTCTAAGGGCCATTGTTGGTGCACCATGGTACATCAAAAACACCAACCTTCAGCGGGACCTTCGCATGGAGATGGTAACTAGCGAAATATAAAATTTGCTAAGAAGCACAAGGATCGTCTACTCCACCACGACAACTTTGAAGCCATCCAGCTGCTAGACAACAGTGTGCTAGTGCGTCGGCTGAAAAGAACTAAACCATTCGAACTAGTGCGGGAGTGATTAAAAGCAGAGCACCCACAGTGATAGTATAAGTGAAAACAACCGCCGTCTAGTTGAGCGATAAAAACTGTCACACTAAAATAACTTGACCCAATGGGCAAAATTGTAGAAATACTCATTATTTTATCAGTTTAGGTTAAGCGAAAATAACTTGTTAGTCATTGACTAGGTTATGCCACAAACACTCTGTGTTTGAACAAAATAAAAATAATAATAATAAATTTAGTATCATATTCATATTTATTGAATGCTGCATATGTATTATTTTAATGCACAAGTTATCGATTCTACGGCATAATATGCAATTGTTTATGTAACATATGTACATTTATTTAATGCAAAATATTTAATATTTTAATGCTCAAAGTATTTATTTTAATGCACATATCTATTTAAATAATGCTCGCTTAATATAATGCCATATTAAAATGTATTTCCAGGCGTTTGGCTGCAGCGCTTTCGAGACATCTGTATTGTGTTCAATCATTTTTATTTATTCTTGTAATGTACACTTTTGTCCACTTCTATCCGAAAATTTCTCATTATTCATTTTGAACTTCGGGCAACCCTATATTAATAATATACATTTAAAAACCAAATACATTTTACTCAAATGCTATAATTAAATGACTACTGCGGGACACATTTTGTGTTGAGCATGGAGGAAGATGGAGTCGCTTTACGCTATACTTTTAACGGCGAGAAAATGACCCCGGGGGGCGGGGCGAATATGACACTACAGTAGCCTGACAATTGGCCGCTTGCCAGGTCCGGATTAAAACTGAAATTGGCCAGGAATATCAAGAAATTTTTGCTGTAATATATTGTAATGTGCGGGGTACATGTAATGTGGGTACATTATATAAAAACGCTACATGAACACTTTTAAGAATTTATTTAATCTAATTTTTATAACAAATACGTAATATACATATTTCAAAAAATATTCGTGCGTGCGGCCAGTACAAGCCTGTACATGGTTGACATTGGACATTGTTGACAGTCACTTACCGATGAAATGTTACACCTGTCGAAATCTGGTGTATAGCTGACTTTCTGCCGTTGCAACTACGAATAGCGCAATAAGACGTTAATTTTTTATGTGTATGTTCATACAAATTGTCTATAACATCTTTAATCAAAGCGAAATAAGCGAAATAAATAAAATAATAATACGTCAACGTTGCGAATGTCACTTTGACATTAAAGGTTGTTCGGAGTGGGGAAAGTGGTCCCATATCCAAGCGCTTATGCCGACTCCTCCTTCCTCCATGGTGTTGAGTATTAAATTAAACAAAGCTCCTAACAATCATAAAAAAAAGTAATTTTGCTTACCACTAGTTCCACCTGTAGCAAAAATGTGCGATGAAAGTTTATTTTTGGAATGCTTGGGTGGGTCAGCTATAGATGACGTTGCAGATCCGGATTGCATCCCGACACGGTATTTAGTGTTATCCAATACAAGAGTCATGCACTCCATGTCCAGCCTTAGCAGATTCTCCGGAAACACATTCTCCATATAAAATGTATTATCCATCAATGGCAACTTGACAGTTTTCATCAGCTAAAGCAAAAGAGCATCCTAGCATCATTATACAGCGATTTGTTCAGGTTGCCAAACACTGTCCAGTGTCCAACCAAATTAAATATTAAAATTTACTGAAAATATAACAGTACAAACTATATGCGCAATGTATAAAATAAAACGTGTATTTATTGTAAGCATTTGATATAATATTTGACCAATACAGAAAATATTTGAGCAATGCAAAACATTACTTGTCAATTAAAAAGAAGAAATGTGCAATAAATTTATATAAATGTACATCAGAATAAATAATTGTGTATTTATATATTTGAATGTTCCTTTCATAATATATTTGTACACTTAAATAAATAAATGTGCAATACAATCGCTACCCCAACAAAAATATAATAAGCAGCTTAAAAACTACTTGGTCATTGAAAAAAAAAAATATTTCCAATGGTTTAAATAAATCAGCATTTGAAAATATATTAGCACATGTAATAATCTAAATTGTACCATGACAAAATTATAATGCGCCCTAGAAAGAATATTAAGTTCTGCAACCTTAAGCGTAGGTACATACAGTGAGCGCGTAAACTATGGAAACATAGGAAACATTCTGGGATGTTCTGTCATTTTAAAAAATCCTTGACGACGTCGATTTTTAATTATCAAATACACATTTTTGTGAAAAGTTCAATTTCCGACCGTCAATTGATAGTGAGTTATGACGTCATTGACCTTTGTGAATGGCAATGCCATTTTTTCCTACTTAACTGGGTAGATCATTTAATGTGGAAATAGCATTGGAAACATTATATAGCCTTACACAAGAAAAGTTTGAGAAAACGAGTATTGAAGATTGAAAAAAAAAATTGAGAAGTTTGGGGAAAATGGATTTTGTAAATTGAATATAAGCCCATTAGGCTCTGAAAACTAATTTAATAAAAATAATCTACTTTTCTATCGCACAAGGTGATGTGGCCAGGCACATGACTTTATCATACAATATATAAATTAATATATAAATTTAATAGTTTAGGTGCATGAGAATCTGTTTGATTGAGATAAATCGTGTCTGCATTAAAATTAAATTTATATATTTTGACTATTGACAGTAGGTATTGTCAAAGCATCAGCATTTGACACTACCTACTGTCATTAGAATAATAGTTATTTATGTTACAAGTGCCGAAAGTACGGAATAGCGCGACGAGCGGTGATGCGGCGCGTCACCGAAGGCGGAGCGTGAGCGAGTCGCGCGTTTCGTAGTTTTCTGCAGGAGTGACATCAACGATTTTTGTGTTGCTTTTTGAGAAATATATTTAAAAAAATAATTAAAAAATTCTAAATTAAAAAATTGTTATGTTTCTGTATAGGAAATGTTAGGTTGATACCAGTTCTACGAAACGTCAAGTTTAAAAAGCTAATTCAAATTCTGACAGATTTATATTTGTTCATGACACTGTAGATGTCACATCCGTACCAACTTACTAAAATAAAAGTACACTCATCGCTATACTTTATTTACAATTTTCTCAATTTATCGTTTTTAGAATTAGATATAGCAACAGGTTGATATTTCTTATCAACAAACAATCAAATTAGTGATCTTATTTTATTTGAGATTTGCATTTTGCCGCACTAGAATGGCAACGTTCCATAGCGGTTCTCCAACCTCTGATGAAATCAGCTGTTTACGAGTGTGAAAATGTGAGAATTTGCTCTTGAAGCTAAACTATTACTTTTATCAAAAAATGTCATAGGCATAAATTATTCAAAATTTTCGCGACCTTAATTTATTATTTAACTATTTTGTCGAAATTACAGATATGGCGGCTCATTGGCAAAATCCTTGAAAAAGGCTTAGAATAAACTACCAGATCTTTTGGACCCTTTTCAACCAAAAGCTTTTCAGCTCCAGGTTTGGTCATAAAACTTCTAAATATGAACTTTCGTCCCGATACCTTTAGTAGTTTCTCCGGAATCGTCGCCATAAAAATCGTTTACACACACACAGACATTTTTTTGTACATTGGTCAAAAATGTTCAGGGGACCCATAAAGACCCATTTCCGCTAAAATCCTCAATCCTTTAGCTCATATTTATATTCAGCTCAAATAAATCAATCAAAAATGAAATCGCATTCCATAAACAAATAAGTTATCAATACAATCATAATTTTCAACTGTTTTTCTCGAAAATTTTATTATGTAAGGTAAAAAATCTTGCAAATTTCCTTTAACCCTCCAGCTGCGGGTAACGCGATTTCCCCGTTCAACATCCCGCGTTTTTCTGCAAAGTGAAAACTTGCCCGCGTCAGGAGGGTTAAAACAATTAACAGATCTGTTAATACCAGGAGAAAAAAATATGGGGGTGCCATTTAGACAACCCCTACGTAATTTGTAGGGTGAGCCATATGAATTTATTAATAAGGTTTCATTTCGTTGAAAGTATGTGCTATCATTAATATACGAATCGTAAAAATCAGATCAGCTTAATTTTGATGCGCAGTAGATCTAGTGCTAAATATTTATTATTTTAATGCACAATATATTCATTTTAAGGCACAATATGAACAAAATATTGATCATTAGGTATTATTTTAAGGCACAAGTTATCCATTCTATGGCGCAATATGTATTTTTGTAACATATTCATATTTATTTAATGCACAATATTTATTGTTTTAATGCACATATCTATTTAAATAACACATGCTTAAATCACACCCAAAATATAAGAACCTACCTCAAAAAGATTCTCCTTTCTTCCGAGCAAATCGTGCTTGACCCACTTCAATATTGCCGAGTACTTCTCCTCTTCAGGAATAACATAAGCTTCATGGTCCGCAACTAATTCTTTCACCTAAAATCTCAAATAAAATGAATTTCCGCTTCTATTTTTTACCTTTCATCACAATACCTCATCGATGGTTAATCGAAGAAATGCCTCGGTTTCAGTAATCTCCGTAAAATGTTGCACAATGTATGAGTGGCATTTTTCGTATATTGCTTCATTACATACTGCATCTAAAAGAATCAAATTAAGACTCAGTGATACTTTTTCTCATTTATTATCTTGATTCAATGAAATGGAAGAAGTACATCACTATATATTGGACCAACCTGCAACAGTTTTCAATATGAACCAACTTGCAGGACATAATAAAACTGATAAGGCGTCACCGCACGCTGTTTCTAGTGGTGCCATTTGCAGGATTTTGCTGGTTGTAAACAAGTCACTAATATTATCGATTGTTATTGTGATATTTCCAGAGTAGATGTACTCAAGGACCAACTGAAACGACAGCGCAGACGTGGCCCCTAAGTCTATCTCTACAACTGTGCTTGCTTCCGATCGATCTTCACCTAAAACGATAACGATTGACAAATATTTCGGGACGATATAAACTCTTTTTATAACAGATTTACACAAAACGATAACCGACTACAAATAATGTAATTATAATTTTTAATATAGTTTTATACTGACTCAAACTGAGCACTATACCATTACGATTAATATAGCAAACTTTGTCAGTACTTACTTTGAAGGAGTTCGGCAAAACATGGACTAACAGCAGCCAAGACTACCCTGTGTGCTGAATATTCCTCCTGCCCTACCATCACGGTGACGTCGCAGAACTGAAACAGAGTGGAATCCATTCGTAAATACTTAATAACTGAATCTGAAAATATTTGTAGAAATAGCAGTCCACGATGAAAAATACATCCGTCTTATGACGTGGAATAGCCAGTAAGTGAGAATACCAAAGGAGTGACCCACCATTTTCCTCTGTTGAAAATTATGCATATTTTTGAATTCGGAATTGCAGTATCCCGGAGATTCAACGGAATATGCAGCCTCATTTGATGAGGAATTGGCTATTTTTCTCGCAGCAGTGTTCATCTGAAAGTGTAGGCGTACCAAGAAAACGCTATAGTTTAGCTATACTTTAACAATTAGTATTATGACTTACCTTTAACCTCAAAAGCGATGTTCAACAAATAAAATCGATAAAATAAGCTAAAACGAGCGCGGCAAAAGCTGAACAATCATGATCAAGGTCAGAGTACAAGACAAACGCTACCAGCATGGAGTAAGGACAGAATGGTGAGCGCAAACTCTGCGCATTACCTTAAAATATGCCTCAAATCCGGTTGGAAGGGACCTCATGCCAACACGAAAAAGTAAAATATTGTCCCCTTCGTTAGAATGTCTAAACATGAATAAATTAACTGTTTTGTTTGTTCTTGGTTTGTGTTTGTTCATAGGTTGATGTAATTATAGATAATGTGCTTAAAACTCACATTCCATACTTAATTTTCAGGGCTCAGAATACCAACCCCAAAAGGTAATTTTTGTTTAAACACGTGTTCTATTTATTCCAATCAATTCAAATGCAATCTAGAGTGTCTACAGTTTGGTTTGTTTGATAATTTCGTATCTATATCAAGTGAATTATTCTTGCCTTGCTTTGTGTTTACCAAGAGAGAGCCCCCTTACTTTACACTTTAGGTTATTAGTTTATTAAGTATAATAGATCAGTTTTTATTTTATTTTTAAGTCAACATTTAGATAACACTTTTAGATTTTTGGTTAGATTTTATAGGTTATTTAATAAATATTATAAGTTTATTTTACGGTCATTATTTACAATGAAGCATTGCATTGTAACTGGTTGCCAATACAACGTAGACAATTTAGTGACGAATGTGTAACGATCAAATAGACCCTAGTCCACCAACGTACCAATAGATGGCGTTAGTAGTACCTTTGCGTACTACAAAAGTTGGCAACACTGTGACCAGAGAGCTGTCAACGTCATTCGAAGAAGTCAAGTCAAGCGATCAATACCTATACGATAACTATACTGTATTATTATAACAACCATACAAGTTTATGTAAAGTTTTGAATATATAAGTGAAATCTAACCCGGCCATCATTTAAGAAGACCCCTGACAGAATTCAGAAGCGGGATAATCACGGATTCTCAAGATTTTCGCGGATTTGTGTGAGGATACATGCGCTCGAGGAGGACCGCATCTTTGAGGCGTAATTAGCGAACGGAGCAGATCACAACGGTTTTTAGACAACAAGTGGCGGATTTCCCTGGATCTAATCGAAGTTTGAAGGAGAAAGCTGCGTTTAGAGGAATCCCTGGGTCCATTTGATTGTGAGTAGAGCCTAATACTGTTATCATGATTTAAGATGTCTAAAGCTAATGACAACGGAGACACACAAACCCCAGACGTGAATGTGATGATCCAAATGGTAACGGAGTTGTTACGAGAGAAATTGGACAAGAAACCGGACACTAATGATGGAAATCCGAGACTACCATACAGTGAGATAGGCAACCAAATACCCAGCTTCGGGAAAAACGACGAAATATCCGTAGAAATGTGGCTACAGCGAGTCAATGAGGTACAATGCATCTATGATATACCTGACCATGTTATGAAAGTTTTAGCTACCAACAAATTAACTGGGAATATTAGGAAATTGTTACCACCCAGCCTACTGGGTAGTTATGGTTAGCCGAGCGGTTAGCTAATTTATTTGATGTTATATGCACAGGTGACTTAAAGTGGAGCAAAAGGGGTTGGAAGATTTATCTCATGCGAATGTAGGTGTTAATATTCGAGATATTAGACTGCACTTACCGTTATTTTCATCTATCACACTAAATATTTAGAACTATTATTTTTGTTCACTAGGTAAATAGGGACAAACTTGAAATAGTAAAATAAAAACAACTAAAGCCAGATTCAATTAAAATGAAAGTATATTAAGAAAGTAAATAAAATTGGCAAACAAATATTCTGATTATCAATCAAATTAATTAAATCAAATAGATAAAACAAATCAAATTAATTAACTTTTTAGGAATAATTATAAATTACAACAAAGACTCAAACTAGACCAAATGTAATGACAATAAGCATAAATGCGACAGTCTCAAGTCAACTCACTTATATTAAAAATAAATATAAATTTCAACCAAGATTCAAAATAAATCGATTATTCATAAAGAATCGCAATACGCAACAAGATTTACTCAAACATTTAAAAGGGTACCACTAACTTCGACAAAGAATCAAACTAAAACACTTACGAGAACAATAATTATGGCAATATGGCAATGTGAACGTTAACTTATAAAAGACCTACACTTCGAACGGGCAGCAGCACTTTTCTCTCATACAATATAAACGTACTTTATCAGACAACATACACGAACAGTTGGACAATTTTCAGTACATACAAAATGAACAAATAAAAAAAAAACAGAGTTATCCTACCAGGTGTTTCCAGCGATCTAGTAAAATCCAATTCTTAGCCACGGCTTAACAATCACGAAAACTCTCACAAATGAACGGAACAATATTGACGCCCGATATTCCACAACCAAATTCGACCCTGACCAAACTACAAAAACCCCAACTATGGGCCCACGGCCCCCACTGACCCAAGAATTCCTAACTGCGTTCAAAACCGGAATTAAAACCTCAATTCGAAACCTGAATCCAAAACTGAATCTAAAACCTGACTGAATACTCCACATTTCGCGACCAGCATCTTACCCATTCCCTGATTCTCCCCACCGTTAAACGTTTTCCAAGCCAGCCCACAAAACCCACTTTTAAAAATAACCTACCAATAACCGTTCCGCTATTTTTCAACCCACGTCTCTTTTACATCAGCCGTTTGGGGAGTTTGTCTATGTCATCAAAAGACATTCCCACAGGCCAGAGAACAAAGAGCTTCACAGCTAGTTCTTTGAACATAAACAGTTGATGTAATCTAGCTCTATTTTCAAAGTTCTTGATCCGCTTAACAAAGGCACCTACAGAGAAGTACCAACAGAAAATAAACTAAACGCGAGTTTTCAAGCCGTTGTTAAACATCCGCTGATAACCCGCGTTAAATGCAGCTGCGCCCGTTTCAACAATTATCAATTATTAAAGTCTATGAAATAATTATTACTAATCCATATCCAGCGTCTAATTTCCCATACTTTACATTTATCCGTAACCCGGGTGGTTACAAAATGGTACGATTCTTGTCCCGATACTTGCGCCAAGCCTTGGCAAGACTTGAAGAAAGACATGCTTGACCTATTCAATGATGAAGGAGACGTAGTGCAGACTATGGAAAAGATAAGATTACGTCGATGGAGAAAGAACGAGGATTTTGAAGATTATTTCCACGAAAAGGTGCGATTGGCAAACAAGGTGAAGCTGAGCGAGAGTGAGACAATTTTGCATATTATTAGAGGAATTGATAATTTCACTATCAGAACTCAGATGCTTGCTACAAGACACACCAAGTTGAAGGACCTTCTTAGTTGCATGAAAGTGATTGCTAAAGAGATGGTACCTGCCAGGAGACCCGAAGAAGGCAACGGAAAGCCTGTAACGAAGCCGAACAGTGAGGTTCCGAAGCAAAAGGATATGTCGATGGGACAGCGACCACAAATAAAATGCTACAAGTGTCACAAAGAAGGGAATATTGCTCGACAATGCCCGTAAAACAATCCACAATCAGAGAAGACCAAAACCAGTGAGGTAAATTATGCCCAAGTACCACGTATGAGTAAGTACCACAAAACTATTACTGTGCATGGAACATCGTTAACAGCGTTACTTGATACCGGATCAAAGGCCAATTTAATAAAGTCCTGTTGCGTTAAAGCTTTAAAGATGACCACAATGCCAAGCAATAATTCACTGATTGGGCTGAATGGAATTGTAGTTGCTTGTCATGAAGAGACAAAATTTAGTGGCTGCTTAGATGGACAAGAATTCAATATACGTGCTGTCGTTATACCTGATGACGCTGTTGGCACGGATGTCATTATTGGCCGAGACCTTTTGGACCATGTGGAGTGGAGGTCGACAAAGGATGGAATTATCTTCGACCAGCGTGAAACCGAGTTGATGAATATTGACCTAGGCATTATCAGCGGGGAAGATGAGTTCAGAATTGACCCAAAAGTAGATTACCATGACAGAAGACGATTAGAGGGAATAGTATTCCGCAAGAAGGATGACGTGGACACTATTCAGGAAGAAGAGATACCGGAGGTGACAATGAAAATTGAGCTGAAGATTCAGAAGCCAGTGTATGCTAGCCCACGAAGACTGTCCTACCACGAAGCAGATATAGTAGACAAGAAGATAGATGAAATGCTAGCAGAGGGAGTGATTAGACCGAGCAATTCAGACTACGCAAGTCCAGTTGTACTTGTACGGAAGAAGAATGGCGATCACAGGATTTGCATTGATTTCCGAGCGCTCAACAAGATCACAGTGAAGGACAAATTTCCACTTCCGCACATCGATGACTTGATCACCAATCTGAGTAAGAAAAGTATTTTTACTACGCTAGACTTAAGAAATGGCTTTTACCATGTTTGCATGCATGAGAATTCAATAAAATATACTGCATTTGTTGTGCCAAATGGACAGTATGAATTTCTAAAGATGCCTTTTGGCTTGACTAACGCGCCTGCAGTGTTCCAGCGTTACGTCACAGCCATTTTCCGAGACCTTATCCAGAAAAGAGAGGTCCAAATATATATGGACGACATACTTATTGCAACTGAGACAGTAGCAGAAAATATGGATGTGATAGAAAAGGTGACGAAACGTGTAAAAAGACACCACCTGGAACCTGGAATTACGATTAGATAAATGTAACTTTCTGATGCGAAATATCGAATACCTTGGTTACAGGATTTCATTTGGAGAAATAAAACCCGGTTCCAGCAAGACCACTGCTGTTGCACATTTCCAGATGCCCACGGAGGTCAGAGGAATGAGGAGGTTTCTAGGGCTGACGGGTTATTTCAGGAGATTTGTACAAGGTTATTCGCTAATAGCTAAGCCCTTGACGGACCTACTACACAAAGGAGTAAAATATGAGATAATGGAACGACATATCCAAGCCTTTGAGAAACTCAAGAAAATGTTAGTAGAAGAACCAATTTTGAAAATTTATGACAGGACGAGGGATACGGAGTTGCATACAGATGCCAGTTCCCATGGATTAGGAGCAATACTTTTTCAAAGATATGATTCTGAACTACACCCAGTTTACTACGCTAGTTGGAAAACCACTGATGTCGAATCCAGATATAGCAGCTTTGAACTCGAAACATTGGCCGTAATTAAAGCAGTTGAGAAATTTAGGATCTACTTGCTGGGAAAGCAATTTAAGATTGTCATAGATTGTACAGCCCTGAAGTACACATTGTCAAAAAAAGATATTAATCGCAAGGTATTCACCTGGTGTATGATGTTACAAGAATTTAACTACGAGGTGGAGCACAGGCCTGGATCGAAAATGGCTCATGTGGACTGCCTAAGTCGAGTGGACGAGGTGTACTACTTGGAAGAAGATGACTTAACTAGTATCGAGATTGCACAAAACAAGGATGAAGAGATTCAAGAGATAAAGAGTAAAATTCTACTTGTCACAGGATTTAAAAAGGATTATGAACCGCTCAATGGAAAGTTAATGAAGAGAATCAGCGACCGACTGGTGATAGTGGTGCCAAGAGGTATGCGGAAAGGGCTTGTAGTAAGTGTTCATGAAGAGATATCTCACTTAGGCGTATTAAAAACTGTAGAAGAACTGAGGAAAAGGTACTACTTTAAGAACATGAAAAAGTACGTCAAAAAGTGCCTCGAAAATTGCCTCAAATGTATAGAGCATAACTATAAGGCTAGAACCAATGAAGGATTTCTTCATAGCATCGACAAAGGAAAACAACCTTGGGAGACGCTGCATATGGATCACTTGGGACCACTGGAAAAGACGGCACGAGGTTACAAACACATCTTTGCAGTAGTTGATGCATTTACAAAGTTTATATTTTTGGACCCGACTAAGACAACATCCACACACCATAGTTTAACTACAATAAGTTAGGTCAACCCGGCAACTATTTGGGGAAGATTCTGAGGGCGCATGCGTGACATCAGCCTGTGTTCACCATTTTCCCGTAAGATGGCGCTAGCTTTTTCTGCTTGCATGTTTTGTGCTCAAACACAATATTAGTGAATTTCGCACTCAATTATCGAGAGGGAATCTTTAAATCGGCATTACATCGAATATCACAATTTTTAAGGTATTTATTTCATATCTGAATTATGCTGGCGTTCTGGTAGTGGCGCCATCCAGTATCATTTTCACGAACCAAATCCAGAAGGGGGACACTGAATTATCGAGAGAAAATATTTAAACCCGTATTACAACGTCATTCACAATATTAGAGGAATTTATATCATAATTGAATGAAAAATCACTTTATTGTCAATCAATTCAATTTTAATGTTTTTAAACGCTGTCGTTTTATGTGGCGCCATCTAGTAACCTTTAACGAACCAAGCCTGAACTCTATCACGTGACTTCTGAAAAGTTGGGACGCCGACATCAAAGGAGCCGACACCTTACGCTCCTACTTGTATATACCTATACGTTGCACACACGAAGTGTTGAAGAGTTTGGAACGCTTGTTCAAGGTGTTCGGATACCCTGGAAGGATCATAGCAGATAGAGGTACAGCATTCACCAGCGACGATTTCAAAGAATATTGTGATGAGCACAGCATCAACTTAATTCACATAGCAGTCCAAACACCCAGAGGAAATGGTCAAATTGAAAGATATAACAAGACGATATTGCCAGCGATATTGAAGATATCCGATCCGGAGAAATGGGACGAAGTACTTCTGAAGGTTCAATTATCCTTAAACCAAACTGTGCAGCATAGTACTGGTAAATCACCATCCCAATTACTCCTGGGTTATGACATAAACCAAGGATTTAGACGTTACTCGAACGAGGCATTAGAAGAAGAAGAAGAAGCTGAAGTCTATGTTAAGAAGCGGAAAATCGAACGAGAAGCAGCAATTGAAAATATTAAGAAGACACAAGAACGAAACCGTCGAAACTATGATAAGCGAAGAACTGAACATGACAGATATTCAGAGAACGACTACGTGATGATAAAGAGAATCAATGCCAAAAAGATGTCATCAAAGTTCATGGGACCGTACCGCATCGAAAAAGTTTTGCCTAACGATCGTTACTTAGTTTCAGATATTCCAGGCAATACCATTACCCAGAAACCATACCGAAGCGTCTTGCCACCCGAACGAATAAAGAAATGGATCAACCAAGAGAGTGAAGATTCAACTGGAGATGAAGACTCTAGCAGCGACGTCGATGACGACGCCGATACCAGGACGGCCGAATGTAACGATCAAATAGACCCTAGTCCACCAACGTACCAATAGATGTCGTTAGTAGTACCTTTGCGTACTACAAAAGTTGGCAACACCGCGACCAGAGAGCTGTCAACGTCATTCGAAGAAGTCAAGTCAAGCGATCAATACCTATACGATAACTTATACTGTATTATTATAACAACCATACAAGTTTATGTAAAGTTTTGAATATATAAGTGAAATCTAACCCGGCCATCATTTAAGAAGACCCCTGACAAATGTGTCCCTACATATGTTCCCGAAAGATCCAATAGTGGTGGTTGTGTGTTTTTAAAAAATAACACAAATAATGTTAAGCTTGTTGATTTGTACCTTATTAATTGTAGTATTTAATAAACATTTTTTCCTTAAAGTAATCTATCTCTTCTTAATATCAATGTTTATATCTTTCTTAGTAATTTTTTCAGATATTCGAAAACTTCAGTTACCTCCGAAGAAGCGAGCAACATAATTCGCCAAACGTCAATATTTACGACTTTTCACACAACCCGGAAGTAATTAAATTTAATTCATTTTTTAGACAGTTTCTTATTTCAATAGCGTGAAATGTTCCAGTTAATCATTATTTGGCTTATTCATAATTTGTAAAAAGTTTTAAGCTCAGTTCCATGATATATGTATACGAGATTACGTTTTGTCATAATTATAATGTCTTAAGTTTTAACGTTAAAATATTACACTGTGATAAAACGACATACAAAACAAGATGTAAGAATTTCAAAATAAAAAACAAAATGGTTACTAAAGCGTGTATTTGCGAAAAGCGTAGACAGTATATAGTGTGCAGAAACATTGGATATTGTTAGTTTTCAACGTAAGCCTTTGTGTCTTTTTGAATATACTTTTGTTGCTTTTATACGGACCATTAAAAAATACTATAGACATATTCATCTATAAGAGGAAATTAAATGCCACGATAAGCCAACCCAACTGAAACTCTTATGCAATTTTTGGGACTTGACCTGCAAATAAATAAGTTATATGTATAATAATAGCTGCGTTCGGATATTGTACACCTTTTACACGCAATAACGTGTGTTATTTGGACAGTGTACCCGGTGTCAACGGAGTATATTATCCGAACGCAACTAATATAAAAAGTTTTATTTTTACTAACCTCTCAATTGTGGGGTGTTTCCTCTACTACGAAATTATCAACATTTGAATACCTTATATGTTCAAATTTCGGATAAACGTATTGCAGTCCTAGATTTGTTTTGTTTAAAAACTTGTGGGTGATAACATTGTTAAAATATGTACCAAAACGTCTCGGTAATCTTTGCACTCTGGAATTATAGATACTAAAGTTGGGATGCTCAATTTTTTATACGTTCTAGTACAGGCCTGGCCAACACGCGGCCCGCGGGCCGCATGCGGCCCATCCCGTTAAATAATGCAGCCCGCCGGGCGATTTATGTTTCTATTGAAACTTTTGTTTCTCATTGTATGTATATAAAAAATATTAAATAAATGATTGCGTGTGTTATTGTTATAATGCACAAGTGCGCCACGAATGCCAAATTTTACTGAAATAATTGGTTTCGTTAGGCAACCATTAGTTTGTTCCCGTACTAAGGAATAAAACACTGCGGACTTGACATCCACAGTGTGGATGTCATGGTAATTGCTTAAGCCCACTAAAGATTGGTTGTACGATGTTAGCTGCTAGTAACTGTTCTTATTACAAAACCATTGTAAGTACATTAAATTTATAATTGCTCTTTTTTGTAAAAACTATATCACTGATTGCTCTTAATTTCTTTTAGTAAATTGTTGCCTGATGAAGATTCTAATAAAGAGTCGAAACTTTGCTAATTATACAAAATTGTGATTAGTTTGGCTGGTCGTCCCCCTACAAATCCCTTTTTTATGTCAACAAGTCCGACAGAGACTTCTTGTCTGATCACTATTAAAACAACCATCTAACATTGTCAAATCTAGTTATTCTGTTGCCATGTTAATTGCACAGAAAATGAAACCATTTTCGGATAATGAACTGGTAAAAGACTGTTTGCAAGCAGTTATAAAAGATGTTTTGCCCGATAAAAGCAAATTATTTTCCACTATGTCTTTCACGTCAAACTATATGTCGTCGCATTGACGACATTTCAACTGAAATTGTACTCACTTTGCGAGATAAAATTCGTCAATCCAGAGCATATTATTTTGCATTTGACGAAAGCACAGATATTTCTGACACGTCCCAACTTGTAATATTTATTCGCGGTGTAAATTATTCATTCCAATTGACAAAAGAAATGTTTTTTTTTGTAGGTAAACATAAGGGAGCTGTAAAATTACTTATGGATAAGCTAGATTGCAAAGGCAATAAAACCAATGATATTTTTATTATTCACTGTTTGATACATCAACAAAATTTATGTGCTCGAGTATTATCCATGGATCATGTTATGAACGTAGTTATAAAGACTGTTAATTACATTCGTACACATGCTCTTCAGCATCGGCAATCCAAAGAATTCCTTAGCGAATTATGTTCTGAATATAGTGATCTCGTATATTTTACCAATGTCAGATGGATAAGTCGTGGAGAATGTTTGAAAAGATTTTTTTAATTTACGGGTGGAAATAGATATGTTTAAAAACGAGAAGCAAGAGTCTGTTCCTGAATTAAGTGATGATGACTGGTTGTTAGATCTATGTTTTTTAGTGGATATAACAAAAACTTAATCAGCTAAATGAGGACTTGCAAGATACTTTAAAAATCGATGCTTGTAATTTCATCAAAGCTTTTAATAAGAAATTATTGTTATTTGAATGCCAACTTAGAAATAATAATGCTCAACATTTTCAGCTGTTAAATAACTTTCCAAAAAGCCAACCTATACAATTTATACCTATATAATTTCTCGAAATATGCGAATGAAATAAAGACACTTATAACCGCGTTTGACAGACGTTTCTCAGAATTGGCAAAATATGATAAGATGCTTGAAATATTTTCCTGCTCATTTCATGTTGACGTTAATAGTGTTCCTGAAAACCTGCAAATTGAGTTATCGAGTTACAGTGCAACAATTAAATGAAACAAATGTTTGCGTCCACATCAAATATTAATTTTTACAATAGGTACTTATGTTACATCCGAGAGATATTCTAACTTAAGATATTTTGCACAACGCGTTGTAACTGCGTGTGGATCCACATATGTTTGTGAAACATTTTTTTCGACGTAGAAATTTACAAATAGTTCATGACGTGCTTCATTAACTGATGCCAATTTAGAAAATTAGCTAAGATGTGCAACGTCGAACAAAAAAATAGATATACAAAAATTATCTCATTAATTAAGGCTCGATAGTTATATTGAATCATAGTATAACAATGTTTCATTTTGTATTTGTATTATTTTAAAACCATGTTTGCCCATAGTGCGGCCTGCTGAAACGTTTCGCGTCTTCAAAGTAGCCCGTGAAACCATTTGGGTTGGCCACCCCTGTTCTAGTAGTTCATATGTTTGGGGTATGTTTGTACTCCGTATGCATCTTTTGAACGGATTTTCATTTAAAGCCCAGCGGGATAATTTTGCACGAAGGACTGCGTTGGTTCTACAAATTAGAGCATGAATTTGTTATCCACCAACGCTACAGCAAATTTTCTTGTGACTATTGTCAAATGGTTTCACATCTACGAATAAAATCATTTTAATTAAATGTATAATGTTACTTAGTTTTCCAATACGTTCGAAAGGCCAGCGTTTGTAGGCGGTCACAACGTTCACAATTTCTATGGTTCACAACAGAGAACAAAATTTAATTTTTTGGGGTTGGAGTTCTGAGCCCTGAAAATTAAGTATGGAATGTGAGTTTTAAGCACATTATCTATAATTACATCAACCTATGAACAAACACAAACCAAGAACAAACAAAACAGTTAATTTGTACATGTTTAGACATTCGCACGAAAGGGACAATATTTTACTTTTTCGTGGTGGCATGACGGTAATTGTTACCGTAATTCTCGAGGAATGCGCAGAGTTTTGCGCACACCATTCTGTCCTTACCCATGGCTACCTGTGTTGCCAACTCCTGTAGATAATAACCCACTAAAACATAACCGGTAGCCTATTCTACTTCCACTAGAGTTATCTAACCTCTACAAAAGTATTTATTATCTAATGAAAAAAATATAACCTAACATAATATAACAACATAATAAAATTTAAAAAAATATTAAATGATGCAAATCGAATAATATAAGATAAAATATATACACTGTGGGCCAAAAAAAAAAAACGGTACAAATGTTCAATTACTTCTATTTCCAAAGATTTTAAGTAAATTAAAGCAAGCATTTCTTTGAAGGACTAATTGCTTATGTTGTGAGGATTGAAAACATACCATATTCGCAATTCCACTTATTCTTTTTCTGTAAAAACAGCAAAAAACGATGTTTCAAAATTTCACCCTGTATGAAAAAAAAAATCACCCTGTATTCGATGCAATAAAATCTCTGCTGTCCCTTTTGGCCAAAGGAAAAAAAATCATTACCTACTAATTTTATTACAGCTTGCATTTCACATTAAATTGACACGATGTTATCAGAAATGTTGCATAGCGAAACACAAACCAACATAACTGTGGATTGAAACGTCCTGGTATTGCGAATATGGTACGGTTTCAATCTTCACAATACAGGGAATTCGTTGTTAAAAGAAATATTTGAATTGACAAAATATTATAGGAAATACGAGTGATCAAAAATTTTGTACCGTTTTTTTTGGCCCAGCGTGTATAAACACATACGTGCATTTCGCTTTAATAGAGTTCATCTTTGAAACAGGACAAATATTATTCTAGTATAAGGGTCTCCCACGACGAGCAGCCATTAGAAGTATATGGAGAACCAAATGAAATGAGAGACTGAAAATTAGTGGACTTATATTACTGTACACGATCGTCTCAACTAAAATATTTTGAGTTTTCGGTTACTTCCGGTTACACCGGACATGATGTCAACTTTTATATTTTAAATGGAACATCCTGTATTTTATCGCATTTTTGAAATCTTCATTAAAATTAGATCAATTTTATGTTAGATTCCCTATACCTAACATGTGTCATTTTTGAGATATTTATTTTTTTCATTAAAAAAGGACAGATGATAATAATAATAATCCACGCCTTAACATCCCCCAACAGCTTTCGCCACTACGGGGGCATCGGCAGGCCCGAATTATCATTATTATGGCCCGCGTCTGTGGCACGTCTTAAGTTGTTTGGCTTTCAGCATTCGCCGTGGAGTAAAGGAAAACCACAGAAAAACCTTTACTCTGAAAGCAGGGGCGTTGGATTCGAACCAACGTCCCCCAGACTGATAGCCAAGCGCGCTACCACTCGACCACAGTCTGGCCACGATGCACGGTTACTTTCAATTACTTATAAATTACCTCTGTGACCGTTGGAAAAAAGTTGTCCGGCAAAACTGTTGTGAAGGTAATTAACGTATCATCGACACAATATTATCTGTTCAAATTATAAGATCAAACTTGAATTCGGGAAAAGTACTACAAGTCGATTATTTCAAATGGCAAGCCTAACGTATGAATACATTTCTCAATTCTATGGAAAATTTTAGATCAACTTTGTGTACAATGTCTTATACTTAATGTTTACTTCTACCTACTGAAATCAACTTTTAAACATCACAGTAGAAATTGCAAATATTGTCAAATCTAGATTGCGGTTGAAAACAACTGAACAATTGGAATAAACAGAAGTTTATGAAACAATGTTTCTTAGGTCATTTTTCATTATAATTGTCCATCAGAACTGGCTCTGATGGATAACAGGATAACAGCAGTGAACATGGGAAGCTGAGGACGATTTCTCACTTTATATTCTACAAGATTCATTGAGGTGAAAATCCCACTGGACTTCAGCATTAGAGTGAATATAGCGTTTCTCAAGCAAATTCAGCCAGTTTAAAGGGATTTTCACTTGCACCATCTTTATAGTTATAATCTCATTTGGGGATTCTTGTACGCATACGCAATGCAGGTTTTTGCAGGGCAAAACCCCCATTTGGCATGCGCAGATAAGAATCTGATTTATTTTTAAGGCACTAAAAAATGATACATTGCTCCCTAAGATTTCACTAGATTTCACTAGAAAATCCATTTTCTTTCATTTGCCGTAATGTGGCCGTAATGCGCCAAACTAGAAACGAAACAACACCATTATAAAAATGCGACGCTGTTGAATTGTTGCATGCACGCATGTGCCAGCAGTGTTGCCGGATGGCTGAAATTTAAGTCCCTAGAGCTTAGTACCAAAATTCCGTAGATTATTTTCCATTATTTCCCCCTGAATATTTTCCCCACATTTCCCTAGAATAATCTAAAAACAAAACACATTAATGTAGTGTTGTTTTGTAGGACGGTAATATCTCTACTGATATCTCTACTCTCCTTGTTTTGCTCCATACAGCGATTCTCCATGTAGTCCTTCTTTTCTGAGTAAAAGTCAAGCTTAGGGGAAAGGCTGAATCAATGGAAATGTTGTTAGCTTCTGTGTTTAGATTATGTACAGCGATGAAATATATAAGAAAACACCCGGGAAGATAATTCTAAATACTAAATATAATTATATTTAGTATTTAGCCTCGTAGGTGCCCTTGAAAGCGTGAAGTATACATATATGGTTAGGGTAACAGTGATATTTCTGGGGATTTTCATTTTGGTAAGTTTAACGCTGTGTATGAAACAAATGATTTGTCCGTTGTACAAGTCAACAATTCTGTGAATATTGGTGAATATGGCGGGTGAAAACGGTTGCAAGCGTCTGTTGAAGCTGACTGATGTCCACGATTTGTCAAAAGACCCTCAACAATTTGCAATGCGGTTAGGCGATTGGGGTGTCATTCCTAAGCAGGGTGAATATCCGTGCCCAAAATGCGGAAAACAGATGAGAATCTCCAAGGATACTAATGCGTAAGAACGATTGCGAATGCGTATTTCAAATTTCTAAATCTCTTTTTACATTTTAGGGCCGATGGAGTTCGCTGGTATTGCGGTAACAGCAACCAGAAGGGCCATCGTAAGCGGACTCTGTGTACGCACAGAGTTGGGCTTCGTACAGGGACCTTCTTCTATCGGTCTCGACTTTCCATTTACCAAATTGTTGGATTTGTAGTTTTATGGCTTCGCCACATCTCGCTACGTTTTGCTTGTGAACAATTGGACATCTCGAGAAAAACCGCGGTGGATTGGGCCTCTTTCTGCCGTGCGGTTTGTGTTGACTTTTTCATGACGAACAAGCAGAAATTAGGGGGTGAGGGGAAAGTAGTTGAAATATATGAATCCAAGTTTGGTAAGAGGAAGTACCACCGTGGGCTTTATGTCGAAGGGCAGTGGGTTTTTGGAGCTTACGAGCGAGGCTCGGGAAAGGTTTTTATGGTGCCCGTCAATGATCGTTCGCCTGATGTGTTGTTGACGATCATCCAGGAATGGATTGAGTCGGGGACTACGATCGTTAGCGATTTTTGGCGGGACTATGATTGCCTTTCCTCCGTAGGGTATGTGCATTTGAAGATGGACCATTCTATTAATTTTGTGGCTCCGGAGACAGATGCGCATACCAACGCGATTGAGTCGCCGTGGTGGGGTTTCAAAGCAACAATTTGTGCCAGTGGGCGGAGTAAGAAACACAGTTCAGGATATTTAGCTTGTTACATGTTTAGTAGAAGATGTAAGGAGGTAAATTTGGATGGGACTGTGGAATTTCTTTGTGTAGTGGGGCAATTGTATAACCCGTTATTACCGCCTTTCGACATTTTAGTTGAAGAAGAGAACTGTACCACGGATGACTCTGACTTTTCTGACTAATCCTTAAACCGCCAAGGATATTAAGAAGACCCGTATCATCCAGAGATGCTTGCGCAAAGCTTGCCATCGTGCTCAACACGGCCCCTCTCGGGGCCACCAAATGAATGCTCAAGGCAGGCAAAGGAAGTAGTCGAGTCACTCAAATGAACGTTTTACCTTTTACCCTTTTTACCCCAATGCATAAATCTATTACAAAACATCTGATGTGGCCTGGCACATGACTTTATTATACTATATATAAAAATAATAGTTTGGGTATACACCCAAAGATTCTATTTCATCGAGATCGGTCGTGTTTGCATTAACATAAAAAAAGTTAGCCATGATTTGACAGATATTTTGATTTTATTGACAGTAGATATTGTCAAATCATCAGCGTTTGACACTACCTACTGTCAGAATTCTGTCAAATCCTGGCTAACTAGTTTTATATCAATGCAGACACGACCAATCTTGATCGAATAGAATTTGCTCAAGCAGCTTTTACGATTAATAATTTATGTCTATGACATTTTTTTGTAAAATTAATAGTTTAGCTGCATGAGCAAATTCTATTTGATCGAGATCAGTTGTCTCTGTTTTAATATAAAATTAGTTAGCCAGGATTTCACAGATATTTTGATTCTAATGACAGTACGTAGTACCAAATGCTGGTATTTTTGATAATACCTACTGTGAATAGTATCAAAATATCTGTCAAATCCTGGCCAAACTCGTTTTATTTTATTGCAGACACGATCGATCTCGATCAAATAGAATCTCAGGCAGCTAAGCTATTAATTTAAAATATTGTAGAGAAAGTCATATGTCTGGCCACATCAGATATTTAAACGTCGTTTTAAAAAATGTATTATTTACATAACTTTATTTTATCCTACACTCTGCGATAATGTAATTTTTGCGTGTCTATGGAGACACGAAAGACGCTATTTGCCCGCCAGACGTGCAATGAATATATTTCACAGCTAGGCCTGAAAAGTGACCAGGGTTGCCAGATTGGTCGCACAAGAATGCCGGAGATGGGAAGGTATAGTCGACAAGATTACAAAAAAATATAAAATAAATATTTGTTAAAACAAAACAATTTATTTTAAAAATAAAAACATTAAAATAATTGACGAACTTGATTCTGTGATTAAAACAATCAGGCCGTTTCACCCACGTTTCACCAGTTTCACCTAACATGTGCCAAACCCAAACAGGTCTAAAAACTCAACTTGGTGTTTTTGGCAAAGAATTGATTATAATCGCCTATGCAGTTAGTTACCATGTCCAAAAGCCACTCTCTCCAGAATTGTAGATATATTGCGCTTTTTAATTTTGTTTCCTCTTCAAGTTACCTACACGGTAAAGTAAAATCTTGTCTTTGAATACGTTGATTTTTACTATCAAATTACACATTTTGATCTAATGGCAGCCCCATATTTGCGATAGTGATTTTATTATAACTTTTAATTGTCTTAATAGTAGC